>CAJPEV010001412.1:0-66732 GCA_905338385.1 Darwinula stevensoni
AGTCAGGAGCACGAATATGCCCCTCACGAAGGGAAGGCTTGTCTTTGAAGGCGCGTATCGCTAGGCTTCTGGAGGTACGCCCTGTCTGGGATCCTCCGACACAACTGTCCTTGTCGCTGTCTGGCGTCGAATCCCCACACAACTGGTCCTTGTGGCTGCCTGGCGTGGAATCCCCCTTTCAGTGCGGCTTCCGACCCCTTTTAAAGTTGGTCCATGCCCTCAGGCATATTTTAAGCCCATCACATCTACATGAGGATTTGCGTATTTGCATGACATCCCTATCTCTCTGAGGGGAGCGTGTTTACTCATGGAGAAGGAGCGCAATATTACTCCTTTGTGATGGAGCATATTCGCTCCGATTCCAGAGTGAAACTGGAGTTAGCGATTTGACTCTCTTTTTTGAGAAAAATCGCTCCCCTTTTTCAAAGAGTGTAGGGTGACTCAATTGGAGTTTTTATGCCGAATTTCACCCTTCTGGCTCTAGAACTATTGGAGCTGTACTCATTTTCTGATGACTCACGACAGAATTGCAGACGAAAATATCGATGTGAACCTGAGGCCGGGATGAAAGAGAGGGTGAATTCATAACCTTCCATCCCTGCATGATGCTATAGAGGCAATAGAATGGAGGGAACATTTAGCACCTTTTCAGTTGAAATGAACCTACCTAAACAAATTGTGTACTTTCGTTTTTGGCATGTGTGCATTTTGTTTTTGTTCTGTTTATTTGCTTATTTGTTTGGTCAGTTATGATAAATTTTAAGTTTAAAGAAAAAATGAACACTTACTTTTTTGGCGGTGAAAAGTGAAATAAATGCCACTCTCATAGATTTTGAAATTTTGTTTGAAATTTGCCGCACGAATCCCGAACGAGTCACCCTGTGGGCCTATTGAAATTCATCAGAATCGGCAGCCTACAATCAGAATGACAACTCACCAAAAATAATAAATTTTTTTTTTGCACACCCAATATTTCCCTGTATTATTTATGGACAAAATGGGAATCCGAATGCTCCCCGAGCTGAGAAAGACGAATTGTTTGAGTTCCATTGTCCACGCTCAATGCAATTGAGGTACCACACAGGGTGAGCATTCTCAATTCTTAACGTGTTGTTATTCCTTTCTTCTTCAAGTAAAAAGTATAGGATTTTTCAAATCCCTGCACGAATGCAAATTTATGGGTTGCATACGAAAAGTACTGGAGAAAACTTATTTATTCAATTTAATATGAGAAAAAAAAAATTAATGCTTTTTCATTTCTCAAAATAATTTTCATTTCACATTGTTCTCACTGTTTCAGCTTGTTTTAAAAAGCTCCTAAAAAGAACTTTTCGGGGTATGTTTAATGTCTAAGCCGATCGCAAAGCGGAACGGCTTAGATATATTATGCCACGAAGCTGATCCCTGAACTTGGGGAACAGACAAAAGTCTCCGGGGGCTTGGGTCTGGGGAATAAGGAGCATGGTAGAACGGTTCCACTTCCTTGATTCCAACATTTACAAAGCCAGCGCGAAGAGGGAGCGTATCGCCATGATACAGGATGGAGTTCCCTGCCCAATCCCATCGATCTCTTGCAATTTTGAACAGAAGGCTTTTTAGAATGTATTCTCAAATTAGATCGTGGAATTTGAGAATTGAGAATGAAATTTGCGATCGTTGTCGGGAAACGCAATTCTGACGGCGAAATCCCATGAGGAGCTTCACAGTCAGCATTGCACGATCGTATCATATAGAAATGCTGCAGTTTCCCGGAAATTTTTTTGGGTGAGGGGGGGAAATAAAAGCCCTCTGAGGTCACCCTTCAGTGTATCTCCCAGTCTGAACAACATTGACTCATGTTGATAATTGGTTGACGGTTGATAGGGTGTTGGCGATGGTCAATAATGGTCAATGCAAACGCGCTCTACCTGATGCATACTGGGAACCTTTGTCAATACTCCAACTTTAAGTGAGCCGACAGCTCTTCGAAAATCCTCACAAGCCACGCATGAGTTGAAAGGAAGACCCTCAACAACAGGGTGGGACAGAATCTTTTTCTCCCCCCCCCCCTCCCCTTCAATCCAGAGCATTCTAGTTATTAATTTATATTGGGTAAAATCTGAAAGCCTATTTCAATCGGAACTGTTTCTTGCAGCATGTCAATTAACACTGGGTGTGCATAAATGCAAGAAAAGGGGAAAAAAAGGAAACACCAGAACCTTTACACCTGTCCATATTTCCCCGCCTGTTCGGGGTGAAACCCGAAGTTAACTACTTGATATGAACAAACCGAAAAAGAAACAGGTCAGTTTGTAACGGTAAGAATTATAATTCTTTGAAACAAGACCAAATTTGGGTGACTATATATAACATGCAGACACAACGGCCTGCACCCGCTCCCCCTTTGGGCTCCATATTTGGGTTCCACTCATGAAAGGAAATAACATTTTCTAAGATTCCAGCAGATTAAACAATCCTGTTCAGCGCCCATAACACAATTCTTACGGAATCATGTAAAGCTATTTTTCCAAATTTTTTAAGCAGAAATATTCTTTTCGTAATGTTTCTAAAAAAAAAAATCTTTTTGCCATCTGAGTACAAATAAAATATAAAATTGGTATGCCCATGTTACCCCGAGTAACACTATAAAAATCATCAGAGAACTACGAAAGTACGAACGCCAAGGTGAAGTCGATCACACTACATACGGACTTGTGTCTGGGTTTCACCTTCCCAGAGCCCAGACTTAGAAATGGAGACAATACGAGGCCACATGAGACATCGCGGGAAAAGAAAAATCCAGACTGCGGAGACCTAGAAGTAGAATGCTTCCATCGATAAAGAGATTTCTGGCCGGCGCGAAAATAACTCTCGTATGCATTTCTACACGTGTCATATGGTTAGATGCTGTGAATCGACTCTGCAGATGTTTTTAATCGTTTGGCTTCGATACCTCGTTAGAGATTTCTCGATAGCGGGTTGGCAACGAGGGTCCGATCGACCTCCTTACTTCTACAGTTGACTCCACATAATGGAATACCGCTCATTGGAATACCATTGCACGGTCCCGAATTACGATACGATACAGCAAATAGTTTAGGTTATTGGAATACTCCGGATTATAGAATAAAGTTCGCTGGTCCCGGGAGTATTCCTATATACGGAGTCGGCTGTACTTGCAATTATGAGAACTCGAACTCGATGGTTTAAGGTGGTCCTACCCTTCCTGAAAATTGAGCTAGGACGAAGGTGTTGCATAGATGTCGCATAGCGTCTCCCCGCCCCTCTTTCCCCTCAGGGCTAACTCCGACGGAAAGCATTTCTTAAAAATCCATGGACCTCCATCGGGTCTCTTATCTGATCGAGGAGAACGATCTTCCCCCCCCTTTTTTTACTCCTCCCTTCACTTTCCACGTTCTGCATTCATCATCTCGATATATCGGCGCGGTCATACCGTTTCAAAACATTATGTCGTTGTCCGAATTAAGAAAATATATATTTAGCTAATTTGGTGCATATCACTCTAATTCTCTTGCACACCGTTCTCCTACCTGAGACATGCGCCTCGACGCACACAAATGAGATTTGAAAGATGACTTAAAACAACATGAAAGAGTCGCATCACAGTTCAGATAACACTCTGAGATCATAGTAGCAGGCTGTTCTCCACATGTCAGACCTATCATGGGAAATGACTATGCCCGCGATGGTCATAAACTTCGTCTCCATTTTCTAATTGTCTAAAATTATCTTCTCTCTCTCCTTCCTCGACATTGCGTTCCTTGAGCATGGTGGTGCGGGCTCCTGTTCCCTAATTTATTTAATTGTAAGGAACTGAGATCACTATGCCGGGGAATATATATATATATATATTTTTTTTTTTTTGGGGGGGGGGGGGGGACTCCATCATTAGAGGAATCCTAACGCGCTCATGGCCACAATGCAACGGTCTCATGATCCTTTCCTTCAACTCTTCCTCTGAACAATTACTCTAACTCCGAGCTTTCCTCGACTTCGTTTCTTCCCTGAACACGTTCATCCTCGTCCTCCACACATAATCTCCTCTCCAGGAAGGATACTTTCTGCACCTCCACCTTTTTATCGATGAGGTTGAGCAGTTTCGCCCGGGGACAGGAAAGTGAACGAGGGAATTGTCAGTTCTAGGTCAAGGGGAAGTCTTGGGTGGCGAGAATCCTGCATTTAGGAGACAGGAATAGAATAAATGCATCGCATCACTCGTTACCCAGTGCGTCTTCACGGATGGCGTTTCCAAATATCAATATATAAACCGACTTGATTCTGAACCAGAATGCTGGGAAGGGAGAACCTCCTTCATGGACGTGATGAGACGAGGGTGAGCATTCCACCGAAAGGAATTCATATCCAGACAGTGGAGGGGAGGCAATGAGAAACCAGACAGTAAAGGGCAAATTATTTCCCAATTCCTTTTTTCCCATGGAAAGAACGACTTTATTCAGGATGACCTCTCTTCTCTGACTCGTCTGTGATAATGCGAAAGCAAGTTTTCGGTATCACATGCATGAAAGATCATCCTCTAAGAAAGAGATGAATACTGCCCCAAAGATGGCTCATTAGATGGAGAGGGACACCAAGTGAAACTTCCTCACGAACGCCAGAACATTTTTGTTTGATTGCGAACAGGGTCTATCAATAGTCAGATATCCACCCATGGAAAGAGATATTGATGCCTTTTTCAGTACAACAGCCAACATGAACCTATGAACCAAAAACAAAGCATGCAATTAGTCAGTTCCTGATACGAGGGTCTCTGCTTCAATTTCCACGCTGAAATATGTTTGCAGTTAGGCTTCCTCATATTTGTCCATCGAAGAGACCAGACTGGGTTGATACTCAACGAGGAGGGACCATGACTCCAATCGCTGTGATTTCTCCCACGCATGGATTTCAGTACATCCGAAGATGGTGGTCTCGTTATAGAAATCTTTGGAAACTTTCTTCATGAAATGAGGGCTATGATTGCGTCAGAAGAACGGAGCTGTTTTCATCGTGGAAAGCTATGGCTCACCGACAAATGATTCTCCGATGTCCGTCCCATTGAATTAACTTCTCTCCATTCAAATCAGAGGTCAAGAGATAGCTTAGGTATCGGCTCTCATTGCCACTGTGTTGCAGGCCGAGGTGTGTCTGACACGATATCGCTGGAACATTCTTGAAGAAACTATTGATACATGACGCACTTGAGAGTTTACAATTCCGATTATACCTTTTTCAGATGATTCTCAGGTTTTCCTGCAATGACGCTAACTCGCACCCCTCGAAGGATTCGTTATGCAATCGATGATGAAAATTCGCTGGGTGCATTAAGTTGGAGACATCTGGCAGCAGGAAGCATACAAATGAGCTGGGGGAGTCAAGCGTGCAAGCTTCAATGCGTTTCTAATGGAAACCTGCAGATAGAGACTGTTTTTACTACGATAATGCTTCATTTTCTTTGCCAGAGGGATTTCATAAGGCCAAGAATGATTATTTTGTATGTAATCGATGGTCTGAAGTTTCTACTTGGAGCATCCAGACAGCCTGAAAGGCCTGTTATCATGTTTCTTTCAGTCTAAGCCTTCGCTTTCCATGGGCCTATGAAAATCAATTTGGCATTTGCCTGACAGGATAAGCAGCTAACATATATTCTTGACATGATACGTTTTATCATGAGGTCAAAAAGAGTTTCTTTTAAAAAGGGTTATGATTTAAGCCCATGAAGCACAACTGATAGGAAAAGAAAAACTAGCAGCACTTAAGAGAATACAGAAACAATGGGAAACAAAACTTCATTAAGTTTAAAGTAGAATTGGGCTTAATAAGAAATAATCTTGGCAAGAAAAAAGCAAGATCTTGTCAAGATGACAACAATGTCACAACCAGGTAAAATGAGGAGAGACACGGTCGTTTCTAGGCATGTTGGCGCCCAGGGCAAGGACGCCCCCCCCCCCCCTCCTCCCACCCTTATCCCACTGGCGCCCCGGGCAATCGCCGGCTTCGCCCGCCCCTAGAAACGGCCCGAAATGAAGAAAAAAAAAAACAAATCAATCAATATTTCCACTTGACGTGGGAATATTGATTTAGTTGTAAAGGTGGAAGACATCTTATCAAGACTTGACAAAAAATGGAATTCAAGATCTTGCCAAGCGTCTTGTTTTGAAACCCAACCCTAGTTCAAAGCAGTTTCCCGTTGCAGTGGATTCTATAAGAAACTGGAAGATATTAATAGTATCCCACTCATGTCATGCACACGTACCTCATTGAGACCCTTGATTCCATAGAAATCCATGCATTGGTGAGTGGCTTGGAGGAAAACCTGCACCTCCTTTGAAAGTGAAGTTCGATAAAGGATTGAACTACTTTCTTGCACACCCCTGAACGCATTTATAACATGTTTTACTTCGGCTAGATGCTCCCTTTATCATTGTCTCAAGTTTTTGGAATAAATTGGGAGGCGCCCCATGTGAAGAAGGATTGTACAATTCTGTGAAGACATTACTTAGTTCCACTCTCCTACTTATGTGCGACCATCCCCAGATATGGGCTGTGCCGTATTTAAAACGCGCCATCTTGTATAAGTGCACCCAGCGAATAGGAAGAGCAAGCAGGCCAGCCGATGAGCTGATGGAGAGCAGAAAAGCTCCGACTGTCGACTTTCTGGCCTGTCTAGGAGCTTACGTTTCCTCTTTCGTCTGGCGTCTGTAAGCACATGCCAGCTTCGATTCCATTCTTGATACATTCAAGATGGCGCAACTGCGATGGAGAGATGTGAAGATGAACTTGCTCATTAATGCAAGACCGAATGGAAATTACGGTTTGTCAGCTCGTCAGGTTAAGGGTCGTCCCTTCTCGTGGACTTTTGTACCACAAGATGATGGAGTCAGGTCTCACACGTGTTGGGTTTGCCGAAATTTTGGATGAACTTCGCGCCATCATCGGACCGGACAATGAATTAATTTTCGTATTGGATAATGCTCAAGTGCACAAAAGGGTCATTTCCCATCGAATTCACCTTCTCGCCCTTCAGAGCAGAAGTGAAGAAACGGATCGGTGCATTGCAGGCACCAGCGGCGATCCTTCAGTTGCCAGCCCCAGCAGGGAAGACTCTTAAGAGATATCGATGCCAAATTAAAAACATCTGTGAAGAGTCAATTCGCAACGTGAATACGGATGCCTCATGCAGACATGCATACGAGCATTCTTTTCAATGCGTCAATACGGCTTTGGCCAGAAATCCCTTTCATGAATGAAGGCATTTCGCTTTTCGGCCTCCTGCCGTCTGGATTTTTACTTATCCTCGGGGTATGATTTGACCTCGTAGTCTCTTGCTGTCTGTCGAGACTATAGAAAGATAAAACGGAGACACAAAGGCTTACTCGTACACTCGCCCCTCCTCGTCCTGTTCATCATGAGTCCCTGCGTGCTCCTTCGAGCATGCGGGTTGCCTGAATGGCAGGTATGCCTGAGAATCACCTGAAAAAGGTATATATGCCGCGGAGCATACCCAGCTGTTTACATGGACAGGTCATTGAATACAAGTCATTTTCGAATGAAGTCATTTCCACGCCGTGGAAGGAAGAGGCCTTCACTGTGTAGTTTCTTCGTGTTTCTCCTTCCCTTCTTCCCCTGTCTAGACGTGGATTCCTCGAGGGGAATGCGGACCCTCTGCCCTTCACATCCATGAAGGCTCTCGCCACAACCATTCTGGATGACCGGCTAATAGGGGGTCAGGTCACTAGACAAGAGGGGGTCGGGTCACGCACCGGCAAATAGGCGCCTCATTATCGTGCGCGAGAGACCAGTTTAGGAAAGCCCATCCTGACGACGTCATAAAGGGGGAATGGCTCGGTTGGTAGCTTTCTTGACTCCCATGGTAGGGGATTCGGGTTCGAAGCCAAGCAAATCAGGCTTTTTTTTCCGAGTGCAAGCTCCGTCATGAGGAAAGGGAGTCCCCTAAGCAATAGGTACTTCCGTCCCGAGACGTGGGAGATTTAAAGAACCCAAGTGGTGCAGGCCGAACTCGTATGATCAGTTGGGAAAATTTGAGAAGTTACTCAGTACTCGGCTATTAGTTGAGCTAAGAGGATGTTGGGGAGAATTAGAGGAATTCCAGAGTGACAGTGAACGCCTCGCTATGAGCGAATGTTGCCCCGCCTTGCAAGTCTTCCATGGAAAGGCAAAATCCCAATTCAAAAGAAAAATCCCAGCTAGGATTGCCAAGGTTTCTTTTTCGGAATAATCAGTTATCGGACCAAAACTACTTCTGCCTGCACCTCCTTTGATTTTTTTTTCTTCGAAAATTTGTGTTTACGTGGATGGATGGTTGGGGTGAATAAGTCGATACATGCTCATATGCTACAAGGATTTTTCTAAGAAAGGAAGTTTGACTCTGTTGACAAGTCTACACGAGGATTTTCTGTTCCGTCACCCTGTGGAGACTTTTTTCTACCCAGAAATTTGTGTAGCTAAAGCTTTCATCCATTCTCTTCTTTCAAGAGAATTCGGGAAGGCATGAGATGCCAACTTATCTATTCTACTGTTACGATGAAAGCCTCACAACCAAAAACCACGCAGGTTTTCCACTTCCTTTACACATGATTCAATCTATTTGCCCTGATACATGCAGTTTTTCCTACCTAACGAATGGAAAAAGTAGCCAGTCAGAGGAAATAGCGAGAAGCTAAGATCGACAACAAGGGAATATTAATAGATGAGAAAGAATAGGAAGGAAATTTTCGACGCGTACGCTACAAAGGAAATAATAGGATAAGGGAGTTGGGGAGGCAAGCAGAGCCAAAGGAAGGCGGAGTGTGCGAGAACAGCGAAGGTGGAGAGAGAAGAAATGTCCTTCTGCCTCGACTACTGGGGAAAGAGTGAGCCGAGGGCGAGTACAGTCCTGATCTCCTTGTTGAGGCCGCTAATAATGGGCCGGAGTTCGGGGTTGCCATGGCGATGGAGGATCCGGTGGAGTCTACGACGTTCTTGGATTTTCTCTAGCGTGTTATCTGAGATTGTGTATGGGCGGCCAAGGCGGCATGTGTTCTTGGAGATGGAGCATTGTTGAGCGATGAAGACTACTTCTGCGATGATGACGACGTCTTCGAGGAGCCGAAAGCGTCCCCGAGGGCCACTTTTATGTGCATCCTTGTGACGTCACTCTGCATGCGCGCATATTCACGACCTCTATGTCGGGGCTTGGGTCGGGTCTTCGATTACAGCGTCTATTCCTTGATTGCTTGGGCCACGTTCGCCACCTGGCTTTAGAGAATGTAACCAGACCGTTATAATGGGACTCCATGGTGCAAAAGTTTTGCTTGATTTGCATGAAAACGCGCCCAATTTAGGAAGAGCCACTTGGTGCATTGGCTCATGATGAAAATCTCTTTGGGTTGATTTCGTCATTTTGCGATCGATTTTGCCGTGTTCGAGATACAGATAATAAGTATTGACTAATACTTGATAATGAACCTTAGTACCTCATTCAATGGAAGGAGCTTCAAGTCATTGATACGAGGGGAGGTCAAAAAGTTCTGAGACTAAGGCACTTCCAATTGCAATACACCATTCTTACTTTTATCATGGGAAGACAGATGTCTTTGATGGTGACTGGTGAAATTTCATCTTATTTGTCGATTAAGGATAGCTTCTATGAAATTTTTTTCAAAATGCTACTAATGGGTCTGGTGAAGGGGTGTTAAAATTGAGACGAATGCTTTGAGGAATTTTCTAACCTCTAAGGAGGCGACCTACCACAAGATCTTTTTTAGAGGATGATCAATAGGACTCTATACTCTCGGTTACTGAAAGATCTGCTGGTAGGTCGCCTCCTTGTATATTGTTTTTAGGGTTGAGAGGTTACTTTTACAAGAAAGCGCTTTTCAATTTTCAGGTTGAAAATTAAGGGTAGTGCTTACCCTTAAGTAGGGACAGTAAGGGGGGGGGGGGAGGACTAGGAAATGAATGGACGGGATTGGATGTTGAGGAATAATCCCCCTGAGCGTTCGAACACTATCCAACTCGAAAACGAACTTTGTCCAGTCCGAATGATTGCACCTGAATGGTGCCGAGTTCATCTAAAACTTCAGCAAACACAACACGCTCAAAACCTGGATTCATTATCTGATGGTGCATGAAAAGTAAGAATAGCAGTCAAAACTATGAAATTCTCCCTTTTGCATGTCAACTTAATAGACATATCATTCGCCGATGACCTACCTCTCGTTCTTGGCAGCCAATGATACAGACCTGTGTCGTATTTGAAAACCAGCTCCTTCTGTTGAAGGTCAGCAATAATTCACTAGCATATTTACGCCGCGCGTCAATTTGCGGATGGAGTCAGCAGCGACCTTCTGTTTCCAGTTTTGCTCGAAAGACAGACCAAGCCTCTTCTTCCTTTCGATCCTGATGGTTTCGAGGGACAAACGGGGCTTCCCTAGAAGCCCCGTATGGAGACGGCCTTCATTTCTTGGATGCCTTACAAGGGTTTATCGAGAGAGAACCTCGATCGAGTTGATTATCTTATCATCTACGTGACTAATGTTCCCATCGTTTCCAAGGGAAGAACAACGAAAGAAGCACAAAAACTGCAGGGAAATAAATTTGGAACAGATATGGGACGACTCATACCGCCTGTTCGAATGAACTTCTGTCTCTTGGAACTTCTTCCACCATTCTTCGGCTGTGGATTTCTTATTTTGTAAAATTTTATTCATTTGGGGAGCAGAAATTGCCATTCAGTTTTGCATTGAAAAGTAAGTTCCTCTTCAAATCTTTCACTTTCTCAAATGCGCCATCGTGAATGAATTAATTCGAGTTTGGGATGGAGACTAGTATGTCCTTGAAGACACCAGACAGACGGAGAAACGAAATTCAGACAGACCAGAAAAAGCACATGACAAGATGTTCTACTCTCCCTCGGCACGTCGCTGGTTTTCTTTGCACTCCTTACGTTTCTCTTCGCGTGCTAATGCGATTTTTACTGCGAGTTTGCATTATTTCAGGAAGGCATAAGAGTCACATTGGAAAGATATGTAATCATCGCAAAAAAAGGCACGACAGAGGAAGAGCTGTGTCATATTGATGACATTTTTTACACGAGTTTGCAATGATGTACCATGGAAAAAAAATTAGAGTTTCAAGGGTGTTTGATTAATATTAACGGAGAAAACTTGCCAAATACTCAAATTTCAATAGCGGCTATGGGGTCATATTAATCGCCCGAAACTGTCCCCTAATAGGAGTGTACTGATGAAACAAGGCAGGAAAACTCCCAAAGATTTTTGAAAAAGTCGGTCGAAGCTTCGGTCATCGGATGAAACAATGCAGAGAAAATTTGGAAAATGCCCGAGAAATGGGGGGAAGAGGGAAGCGCCATTCATGAAGCCAGTATAAGAGTCAATGAATTGAAGAGCATTGAAGCATTGGAGAGTAAACACCAATAATAATTACTCTGTCATCTAATTAAATTTTGTGGCATTTCCCAACAGGAGAAATGTGGGAGAAAACGAGCAGTTGCTCATGTTCTCACGTATCCATATTCCCTCCAATTACTCTATAGCGAGAATAAGAGAAGGAAAACTTAGATATGTGATGGCAAAAGCAATCAGGATCTTCGTTGCAGCATCAATATTGATCTTGATACTCTTCCTAAATAGATACTCTCATAATGAGGTTATATTTTTGGAATAGGCTATTCAAAGTGTTCCTCGATTTCCCTTGTAGAAGTGTACCATCGTGTCCTGGCCTTCTTGCCATCTTAGGTAGGGTTACCATGCATCCGGTTTTTCCCGGACATGTCCTCTTTTTCCGCCTTCACATTACCGTCCGGGCGGATTTTTGGGAAGTATTGAATTTGTCCGGGATTTATCCTCCGGTCACCAATATTCATAATTTTTTCGGCCTGTCAGCATAGTCGTGACACGTCCGTGACGTTTCCTGCTTCCCGTTCCCTCCATTTGGAGTCTCCCTTCGAGACTTCATGGTCATCGTCTCTTCTTGGCATTCGTGGTGAGAATTAGCAGGTGTCACATCTCAAATTTCCACAACTTCATCCATGTTTTCATCAGCCATTTCAAGTTCTTCGCGAACGTAGTCAGATGCTTCATGAAATGGCGCTACGAAACCAGAGCGTATCCTAGAGGCGTTTGGTTCATGCCGAACAATGCCGTGCCCCTTGCCCCTTGAGAAACGCCGTAACAACATGAATTCGTCGATAACGCTTAGGTACATCATCGGCGCTCCCCGAAAACCAGCCTTTGACGTGCATGTGCGTCATCGGCAGCGAACTTATTCTTGCACCGTGAAGCTCTGTGAAAGTTTTTTTTCTAAATAAATTAATGCCATAGGTTAGAACAGGGTGTCTAAGAAAACCTAACACAAATTAAAGCTGCCGAGTAATTGTCCACCTCTTCCTGGTATGTACTGGCACGCACGTGTCACTGTGTTGCGCATCACTTCGTGAAATATGTCCATGGGAATATTGATTTTTTCAAGTTCGATGTTTCGGCTTAATTATTTACAGGACCCTGGTCTGTTTCAAAGTCATGCATTTACGAATAAAGTTGGCCACGAGAAAAGCAAGGAGTCTCCAGACTAATACCTGCAACCTCAAGCGACTTCCCTTGAGCTTTATTGATGAACATCGCAAAGGCAAGACGCACTGGAAACTGCAGTCGCTTGAATTTGAAGGGCATGTCGGTAGGAAACTTGATCAAAAGTTTATTACTTACTACCTACTGTAGTGATCCAGCAGTGGGATTACCCCGAGCTACTGTAATGCAGGTAGCCAGGAGGGGAGTGTTGGATGGAATGGGAAGACGAAAAAAAAAGGCAGGAGACTGCCGGGAATCGAACCCGGGCCTACTGATCGCCGGTCAGGTGTGCTACCACTGCACTACCGAATCCAGGAGACAGTCATTTTTCTCAAAGCCATCCCAGACATTTCAGTACCCCGGAAAAGTACCCCGGGAGTGAAAATTTTGGATCGAAACATAGCCCTAGACCTTCCCCTGAATGAAAGAGGAGGTCATGCAAAGTTAGGTTGCACTGGCTCTTGCGGGGTCCGAATGCATAAAGGAACAGACAGACGAACTTTCTTGTTTATATCTACCTTGTATATACCTGTATATAGAGATAGAGATAGAAATAATTGGGCTCGGACAGGCTTGGGGTTGTGCAAAGTTTTGAGAGCATTGGGAAAGTATTAAAATATATTCTAAGAAGTCAAACATTTCGCAAGCACGGCTGAATATTTATATTTAAACTCCCTGAGGCGGAAGAACGCCGACAGGAGAAAGAAGAGGGGCTCCATCATCCAAGAAAAGAAAAACTGACGATCGAAGTGGAACGTATGAAGAGAGGCTGCTTACCCTGGAAGGACAGAAAGTAGGGTAAACACACCGGTTTCTGGCTGGTCTCAAGTTGTGTTTATTCGCCAATAAACCAGATTTTGATAGGATGCTTTTAGTTCTTCGTCATTCATTAGGCAAAGTTGCTGATAAAATTGCGAAATATGTCAAGTCTGAATTCATTGTTAGAAATTCTGCCTGATGAATTCTCGTCGAGTGGAAATTCCCTGATTTAATTCATTCCTGCTTCCTGGTGGGGGGAGGATGCTGGTGGATCATCTGCTGCTTGTGGAATTTTTTCATCAAAGGGTATATTCCCCCTGGCACAAATATTATGAAGCACTATGGCAGCCTGGATGATGTTCACCACTCTGAACATCTTCTTCACTCGAATATACAAACTTACCTGGCCAGTGTATCTGAAACGTGCTTTCAAGAGTCCAATGTCTCTTTCAATTATGGATCGCGTTCTTGCATGAGCCGCATTGTATTAGATTTCGGCTGGTGTTGATGGATTTAGGACAGGTGTAGGGAGGTATGACCTGAGTGGGTCCCCTAGTAGCCATCCTCCAGCGGGCACCAGGTGCTGGCAAAGTTTCTCACACAGAAAACTCTGTTCAAAAATGAAGCTACTCATATCATGGGCACGACCAGGGAACTTTGTCACAACACTAACAAATACCATCTGAGAATCACAAACAAGCTGAACGTTGAGAGAGTGGAATCCTTTACGATTCACATAAACGTGTCCATTGTCTTTCGGAGCCACGATCCCATCGATATCCCATGTGTCCCATCGATAGCCTCTATTACGTTTGGAAAGTTGAATGCTTGAAATGCAAAACTTTGCACTATAGAGTCCTATTATAACGGTCTGGTTACATTCTCCAAAAACAGGTGGCGCAGATGTCCCGAGCATCCGGGCGAAACACCTCAGCGAGGAAATGGTGGAGAGGCAGAAAATACCCTTCCTGGAGATGACATCATGTCTCGAGGGGGGAGGTAGATGGTCGTAGGCAGGGACGTAACGAAATCAAAGGGGAAGCTCGGAGGGACAGCAACTGTTCAACTGAGTTGAAGGAAGGGATCTTGAAGTTGTATCGTGACCATGAGCGCGTTGAGACTCCTCTAATGATGAATTCCCTAAAACCCATGTATCCTCCGCCAGAGAATGATCTCTGATCCTTACAATGAAAAAATTAAGAACCAAGAGTCCACAACACCATGCTCAGGGAATGCAATGTCGAGGAAGGAGGGAGAAAGAATAATTTTAGGTTTGTAGAAAAACGGAGACGAGGTTTGTGACCATCGCGGGCCTGTCACTTCCCATGACAAGTCTGACAAGAGAACAACCTGTTACTACGATCTCAGAGTGAGTTATCTGTGCTGAGAGGCGGCTTTTTCACGTAATTATAAGTAATCTTTAAATTCTCATTTGTGTGCATCGAGGAGCGCATCTCAAGTAGGAGAACGGTGCAAAAGAGTTGGAGTGACAGGCGCCAAATTAGCTAAACGTAAAAAAAATTCAGATCCCCACGTAATGTTTCGAAACGGCAAGCCAATGGAATGCAGAATGTGGAAAGCGAAGGGAAATTAGGAAACCTGGTGGAGGTTCATGGGTAAAAAAAATGCTTTCCATAAAAGTGAATCCTGAGGGGAGAGAGGGGCGGGGCGAGGCTGTGGGACGTCTATACAACATTATTTGCCCTAGCTCAATTTTGAGGAAAGGGTGGGACTCCCCTTTAATAAATTCTCCTTGAAATTGCATTAGTCAATTTGCCGTTATCAGAAATGAAATTGACATTATCAAATATTTAGGTAATAAACTTTTGCTAAGCACACCCTGCGCACAGATTTATTATTAGTAATTTATTAGGGATGGTTGCCTGAAACCAATGCTGGAACTACTGTAGTAGTGGTTGAGTGGTTGGAGGAAAGCGGGTACAGGATCGGTTGACATACTGTATAAAAGCTTCCCATTCTAATTTTTGGGTCGTGAGAAGATAGAATCATCCCTCATCGCTCTTCTAAACTACTTCCGGTCCAGACATGAGTCCAGCTGAACCATGTGAAATGATGCTGTCTGACGAATTGAATCTTGATGCGAAGAAACTCAAATTTCCCATAAAACCAGAAAAATAGTGAAACCCGAAGAGGCAATACCTTCCCTGGCTGTTTTATTGGCAGACTCACCATGTATTACTTGCAACGCAAGGTGAACGAAAGAAAATGGATAAATTGATGTGCATTGTATCATTTACAGATATGAGACTGGCAATGAAAGTAACGGGAGAGACAGTAGCGAGACACTCTGACCCAAACACTGCAAAAAGTTTCGCACCAAACGTGGAATTCAGCCTCACCAATATATTCAATCGAGTTCGACCGTGCAGATGATTGACGAGCACGACCCAATCTATAGCCAGAGCCATTATGAAAACCGCAGAGTCCGTGTTTGGAGGTAAAGCAAATCCTTTCTGCATGCAGATATCCGCGAGTGCCAGGAAGTAATACCCACTGTAAACGACTAGGTGTGGGATATTTGCACTCAGGACGATGGACCAACGACCATCCAGAATCGGAAGTAATTCGTCTGTATGCGAAAAATAAAAATGTAGACACTCTTCACACTTTTGTGCAACGTTAACCCGAGGGCATTTGGATGCGATCAAAGATTCCATCATATTTCCTTTTAAGGCTTCAGGTAAGCCGGAAAACTCGCTTGAACCGATCGCAGTCGGTGATCGTCTCACTTCTCTTCTCGTATCTCCTCCAGAGCTTCGATTTCCTCGTCGGGTTTTATCATGCGAAGGGTTACTTCGAGATTTAATATGACCAGGAAAACCGAGGAGTAACTCATACGAACCATTGCCTTTGTGCTTCAAAGTATCGATGAAGCGTATTCGAAACGTAAGTTAAGTACTTCGTCCCTTGGCATCTCTCCAAATGGACAATCAGAAGAAGAAAAGAGTTTCCTCAGTTTTTGCCTCAAAGCCGAATAAAATTAAATACGAACATACGAGCAGGTATCGTCAGAAGAGGTTCCTTTGTTTAACCCAAAAATGTGGTTCTTATTCAAATACGATCAACCTGAGAGAAGACTGACGTACATGTAGGTATCTATCTGTAAATAGATGTATTCAAATTACTATCGCTATAATCTGTCATAAACAAAAAAAATTGAGCAAGGTGCAAAAAAGAAACTGTAGATAGATAATTTATGTCAAAGTCCCGCCCACAACGGCCGTGGAACCCAATAACAGGGAACGCAGTACGAGCCTGTCGGAGATGGGTATTCACTTCCCTCACTGAAACGACGGGCTCGTCGGTCGATATCATTTCAATAATGTGAAGCAATCTCCAAGTGTATTATTTTCTTTCCTCCACTCTCACTCTTTCTTCCATCCAGCACCTGACCAGTCATGTGAAATTCACTTCACCATCTCCTTCCCGTTCGCTCGGATATCTCAAGGATATGGCAGATGACGTCGACGCCAACTATTACCACTATTATTCTGAACTATATAGTGGCCTCTTCACTTATGGAACGATGGCTTCGTTATTAATTTTACACCTACTGCTCAATATTAGAGTATTGGTGATGCAGCAGAAAAGGAACGAGACAAGACTGAGGGAGCGTGAGACCGGTGCCCAGGTCAGACGGTCTTGGGGCATAGGGTCTGGGTGGGAGACCGCGCTTTCCTATCGGCGTACACTGCTCAGTTTATTATTTATTTTTTGGAAAGGGATATTACTAGTACAGCTCATGTTTCAAAATGTTGATGTTCGTATTTGGTACAAACCTTTCAGAGCAGAATGACAGTCTCATATTTCTTCTCCTCTAGGTAGAAGAACGACACCCCTTTCCCATGAAATTCCGTTTGGGGCAAGCTTTTGCCTTGCTACCTTGCTGGACACTGTCCCAGTCTAGCAGACGGGCTGCCTTCCTTTTAAAGGGAAAGCAGACGGGCTGCCTTCCTTTCATCGTGGTGACAAATGAAGTCATTCATGCCGACATCTCCCAACTCTCTTGCTGGATATTCTAATTACAAAACCATGCAGTATGCATCGATCTGAGAGAAAACGGGCCGTCATGCATTCGGTTTACATGAGCGATATCGAGATTCTTTTTCGACATTGAAGCGAGGGTAAGCGAAAGGGAATGGAACCGCTAATACGAGTGTGCAGATTCCCAGTGGCGTGCCCACGGGGGGAGGGTTATAGGGACCATAACTCTTGGGACACATTTTGCAGGTTCGATTCTCATAAATTGTTTAATTTGGCCATAAATAATCAATTTTTCATATGTTAACCCTCCTTCCCCCATTGGGATTTTCTGGCACACTGCTGCAGATTCCGAAGGATTAGGCTTGAGACCGCTACGACCGAAAGAATTTGCTCCAAGCTGAAGACGTGAACTTCCTTGTCGGGGATACTTCATTATATCACAATACAACGAAACCCCTCCTCTCGTCCACCTCTTTCAGCAGACCGCCCCTCAAAATGACCTTTTTTGCGGAACGGAATTTTCTTCACTTTAAAATGGCTCCCCCATGAGACGACCACCTCTTGAGAAGACCGTTTTCATATGGAACTCTGAGCGGTCGGCTCTAAAGGATTCCACTGTATATACAGGGTGCGGCAAAAAAACCTCCCAGATTTTAAAGGTTAATAAAAAAAAGTAAATGGTAAATGCTATTCTAAATGTTATTAATGTTACATAATCTAAAAGTGCATGAAATACAGTTTATTTTCAATTGGTTTTGAATATGATATCGTCCAGATGGTGGCCTTCATTCGCGATACACATTTGTAATCGATTTCTGAAGCTTCGCACCACTCGGCGGATCATTTCCGGCGTTATCGCTGCAATTTCTTGGCATATAGCAGCCTTCAGTTCATTAATGGTTCTTGGTCCATGTTTGTAGACCTCAGCTTTCAGATGGCCCCAAAGAAAAAAATTACAAGGGGCGAGATCGGGTGAACGTGCAGGCCACCCAACGTCACCGCGTAACGAGATCAAGTGCCCGATCTCGCCCCTTGTGACTTTTTTCAACGCCAAGAAATTGCAGCGATAACGCCGGAAATGATCCGCCGAGTGGTGCGAAACTCCAGAAATCGACTACAAATGTGTATCGCGAATGAAGGCCACAATCTGGACGATATCATATTCAAAACCAATTGAAAATAAACTGTATTTCATGCACTTTTAGATTATGTAATAACATTTAGAATAGCATTTACCATTTACTTTTTTGTTAACCTTTAAAATCTGGGAGGTTTTTTTGCCGCACCCTGTATATCATAGATTTATGATGAGATGAGGTAGAAGAGAGGAGTGAAACAGGAGTGCTGGAAATGCTCCAAATGAAATGTCACGACCGGTTCCACTCGAGAAAGCATTTTTTAAAAGAGGAATTCGATGAAGCCTTCGATCGCGTGTGGAACTGCAAAATGGAAGAAATTACATGAGACTGCGATGAGAGAGATGACAATGAGGATGCGGAGAGCCCATGTCCCACGTCTAGGTAGGTATCCTAGGGAATTACAGAATGCAAGATCCGAGCGACTCTTTTGCCATTTAATCAAGGTCTTTCACGTCATCCACGCGGACAAAATGAACCAAATCACGGCCGGTCCCCTATGGCCCCGCAATGCCCCGCAATGTCCCATAATTTCTTCCACGTTTCCTCTAAATGAAAGCACAAATGAAATTATTTTCAATAAATCGACCGAGATATTACTGTTTCCTTTTCTTGATATAGGATTTCTTTCTCCAATGAGACCTGCCGGAAAAAAGAGAACTTTGTGTTCACCCCTGGGAACTTCTGGAACAACTCGTTCTACATTCATGCTCTGCTATCAATCCAATCGTGACTGAGAGTCATGCATGCATACCTCAGACAGACTCAACGACCTCATTGGTAAATCAACAACGACATATAGGAGCAGATTTTTATGCAACAGTGCTACCCTTGGTGGTCGTGTGCAAGGTAAAAACAGACACGGCAAATCTTCACTCTCAGCAGAAAGGGTTTGCGTTTCATCCTCCAAAGGATTTATGCTTGAAAAAAGGATTGATGCAGAGTAAAACCTCTGGTGAAGGATTCTTGCCTGTTATAAATCCCTCACCTTGTAAAAATTCTCGGAAGGTTTGCATGTATCCCAAAGGGTTCGTCAAAAAACCCTCGCGATGGAATAGGTTTTGCCTGTAACCCCTTTTGGATATATATTTAACGTCTTAACATGGGTTGAACTTTTATCCTCAAAAAGAATATAAATGCCCCACTTTGGCTGGCTCTTACGAAACCTTTCTGCAGAGAATACGTTGTACGTGGCGACATCCTTTAGGGAATCCTGCTTTCTAGCCTCCAGACGATTACTGTCGTACTTTCACGAGGTAAAATGTTTTCACGTCCTATTTAAAGTTTCTGGGAACTATTTCGCATTTTCAAGGGAAAGGTCGATCGGGGGTAATCACAGTCATTCTACAGAAGTGGCAGTGATTAACGGAGTTTCAGAGTTGAGACGTTTCAACGTTGAGACCTTTTCTCAATGTTGACACAACGTTGTTGTGTCGAATGGGATATATTCGCCATAGAATACGTTTTAAAACAATTTCATGTAGCAGCCAATCTCTGTTGGCCAGTGAGTGCTCAAAAAGACGAGGAGGACGAAATATATCTCTAAAATTAAAAATAACTTCTTCAACTCATCCCTGAGAACAGTTTTAAAATAGAACTTATTGGAATTCAACAGAAATATTAATAACTGGCCTATGGCAAGGGGCGTTGTAACTGGTTGTTATTTATGAACGAGCGAAACTATCGGTTTCGTTAGTAACTATGCTCACTCAAAAAGAAACGCATAACTGAAATATTTGTATTATGAAAATATAGTTAATTGATGGTATCATACTTAGCAATGAATTGAAGTAAGGTGGAGGGTACTCGAACATCTGGCACCTTCTTGCCCTTGAATATGCACGAGCTGTAGCCGCTCATATTTTCGAAGTTTTATGTAACAGGCCAATATCATGCATGTGCATGTCATTGTTTCGACGAAATTTCCTGCAATGTCATGTGATAACATTGTTAATAAAAGGGCTAGGTTTCCATCTCCAGGCAGACAGTCGTAGTAATGCTGCAAAGCCGTCTAGAATATGAAGACTGTCAGAGGCAGATCGCAATTATACTATTGAGAGGTTGGAAGCTGATGAATCTCAGTCAGTTGCAAGACATTCCACTATTTAGGTGTTGATAGATTTCAGCTTGCACCAGACTACCATCTCAATGTCATGAAACCGGTTCCAGCAGCAAGGTTGAGCAGGTGACCGTTCATGCTGTGGCAGACCACACATCATCGTTCTGTATTAAGTTTGGCACATTCAACTGACACATCTGCGGGGGTAGGTTTGTTACAGCAACCTATACAGCGTCCATGGGTCGAGGATGGCAGGCAGTCATGAATCCCAATTGTGGATATAACAGACTATCCAGTGACCCTTCTCCGTAAGCGCGAACATCCTGGTTGCCATTGCTGACGAAACTCTTGACCACTTTGAGTTTCGATGAAAGATATTTGTCTCTCCATAACAAGAGGTACACGGTGCATACATGAAATACCATGCCTATTAATTATTGATAAATCTGACTATGCATTTCCTTTTTTTATTACTAAGAATCATTAACTGGAGCCCCTCGAAAAAGGGGTTTCGTGCATTTAGAGCCCTGTTCGTTCGTCAAGGAGAGTTTTTAGAACAAACATATGAAAGACCGCTTGATCATGGGCAGGTGGTGAATCCAAAAACATTTCTCAGAAGGAGTAAAGAGAAAGCTGGTGTCCAGTGACACTAACAGCTTCCGTTCCTCATTTTCGAAGAAGGGCTTCTTTTTCCGTACGGGGGAACGGATGGGGATGGGGAAAAGTGACAAAAAAGGGATCTTTCGTGCCTGCTTATAAAAGATAGGGTAATTCGATTTCTGGGTCGCTGACCTCATAGGTTCCTTGAATGGAAATAGGCTTCATCCTACATTCAAATCTCCTCTTTGGAAAAGAAGAGGGATCCGCTCCTCCAAACGATTATTATTTTGGACTTCTTTATTTTCTCCAGGGTATTACTCATCCTCATGTATTCAGGAAGTATTTTACTGCCCGATACATCCAGCAAACATGATATCAATGAGAGATGAGGAAAGGAAGTTGTGTAACAGAGAGAATGGGGGATACCTGACGCATGTTACTTGTTAGTGCATGTCTGTGTGTGCTTGAGTCCTATGTTTCTTACATTCTTCCCAGGAGGTAAGAAAAATTAGGCCTCCTCTGGTGAATGAAGGTGGCTATTCAAGTTTGACATACGGTTACACATAGTTTATTTATCTTACGTCAAAGAAAACAAAGCATCATCAGGAGTCCATCTGCCGCATAAGACTACTACACAGAATGAAAAGTAGAAGACGGCTGAAATCCTAGCCATATTACCCTACCTGACCCAATTAGTCCCGAGAGAAGCAAGCTCAGAGTTCCTCTCCCCCTTTTATTAGATTTGTCCATGAATGATAAGGGAAATGTCCCCGATGGGGTGGCTCTAAAGTACAGTTCAGCATAATGCCTGATGAACGTTTTCAATATCATTGTGCTTCCTGACAGCTCAGCGGGCATGAAACAGTCGGTCCTTGCCTTTGCAACTTCCTGCGTGAATGACGAGTCATAACACTATAGGTTAATTGATGGCATTCCGCCGAGTGGAATGCAGATCTGGCATGGAAAGTCTTCCTTTCGATCACAATGTCAGGACCCATGGAGATGGTAGGAAATGAAATCTCCTTAGGAAACCATATCAACTTTCGGATGATGAGAGGCCATGTCGACTCTCTTCACCTTCAAATAAATTTTAAAAGGAAGTTCACTTTTTTTCGACTTGAGCTGTCCCTGTGATTAATTAAGATTGATATCTATGTAGTCATTGTCGAAAATCATGCGTTCATTTGACAATCTGCTAAGGGGACGTAGGGAGAGGAAAATTAAACTGATTACGTCAAGCATTGAATTAACAGGATACAAGGGTGAATTATGGATAAGAGGGTGAATTAAGGATAAGAGGATGAATCAAATGATACATCTGGAATTAAAGAGAAGAGAGGTATACAGTGTCTTCTGGTGTAGGTTGGAAGGAGAGGAGAGAGAGGGAGAGAGGACTACCGACTACCGAACTCAATGCCTTCTCCTTACAAGAGGCCATGTGACGTCAGCAGTTGCATTTTCCTCTTCCTTAGAGCACGAGTAGTAAAATATGAGCTTTCCTTTCAAGCACCATTCGCTATGAAATCCAAATGCTAAGTTTTTGCGTACCTACCTGTCCCCTTACCGTGAAAGATTTCCAATTCGCATATCAAACCTGTTCTGCTCTATGGAAGTGCAATGTGGTGCTCTCAAGAGAACTCCCCGATCCATAGGAGTTTTTCAATAAATGCAGGGCCACCCAGAGGGTGGGGGGGGGCAGCTAGGCCAATCTCCCCCGGGCCCCACCTATCAAGGGGTCCCAAGGGGGGCCTCCAGAGGGCCTCAAGGGGGCCCCCAAGGAGGTCTCAGATTTAATTTTGCCCCGGGCCCCTGGAAACCTATGGGAGGCCCTGAATAAATGACTGTGGAACAGTTCTTGCACCTATCCATGTTCCTTTCTATTGCTTTTGCTATTTGAAAATAGCGAAATTAGTTATTGCGAAATTGAATATTCTCAAACAGCATCAAAGGGTTGCATTCGTCCCAAGTAAATATCTGCTCCCGTAACAAAGACCAAAGGCAATCGCGTAACCAATTATTGAGATCGGAAGTACCACCGTTCCCCATTTGGGGATGATAGTATCCCAGTCTTAGGGTGTGAGCGAGAATCCTTTCTCAAGCGCAAATCTCTCTCTGATGTATTCATCAGATGAGCAGTTCCTCATCTGCGCCAGATATGCGCGTGGAAAAAGAGCTAAAGAACGGAAAATCTCCGCAGCAGAAATTAGGCACTCCCGGCACGGATTTGCCTTTTTTGAGGAGTGATAATATTGTATTTCCTTAGAATATTGCATGGGGAATCTATGAAAAAATTTGTTTCGAAACGCATAGCTTCCAGCAGTAGAAATTCACCAAAATCTGACTGCAATTTTTGCACTCCATTTTACGTCAGAAGGGATATGGCTTCATTGCGTGGCTTGCGAAACAAATATTTCGTTCAATCAGGACTTTGCCAAAGCATTTAATTTAGAGTTTTAAGGGTACGGCTCAGTATAAGCGTCATGGTTGCTTTAATCCTTCAGCTGCTGGGTTCCATTTTGATAGGCGGTACCTCTGTGAGGAGCATTTTCAGGTTAGTGTTAGTTTCATGAAAGACAGCATTAATTTGCATTTGCACTCCTACATTTTAATGGAGGTTATGAACTGATGTAAAATGAACACTTGATTGTCTGAGTAGACTTATTTAGACTTTGTGTACTACAAACTAGTGACGGTACATGCTATTATTGGTGGACGTATGTACCACCCACTTCCAAAATGGTTCGGGCAGGCTGATTTTCTCTACCGACTCTTTTTTTATTTTTCATTTCACAAATAACTGGAGAGTTGTAATCAAAGAACCTCAATATGGTCGACAACTACGATATGTGGGCTACCTGCAGACCAAAGCAAATCGCGATATTACAAACAGATAAAAAGTTATTAACTCTCAAAATAACGTCACAAGTTCCAAAATAGTTCGGGCACCACATCACATTTTCCAAAATGGTTCGGGCATCGGCACTAATACTTCGTGACTTCACCTCTTGGCGTGACTAGGACTTCCAATTGGTCAGGCATACTGGAGACGAGATGGGAGCATTGGTCTGAAGTGATGGCGCCCAAAAATTCCTGCAGGGTTGCCCGTAATCCCTCATTGGTTCTGGGTCGTCGCTTTCTGATGCCAGACTTCAAAATTACCCAGATAATCTCGATCGGCGACATATCTGGACTGCTGACAGGCCATGGTAGCACCTCCATCTGTTGATTTTCGAACCATTGACAAGATGTCTTGCTAGTATGACATCAGGGCGTAGTTCTTCCACCGATGGAATCATGACATTCTCCCAGATTTCGTTGTATTTCTTGCTGTCAACTGTCCCATCTATGAACAGCAGCTGGCCGACCCCTTTTTTTTTTGCTCGTGCATCCATACACTATCAAGCTGTCAGGGAATGAAACCATCGAGATGAAAAGCCCCGTCCTCCATAAGAGAACTCTCTTGCGGTGATCCTCGAAGCAGATTATGAACCTGGAATCGTCGCTCCATACCACTTGATTGCGTGTGACGTGGTGCCCGAACTATTTTAGAACGTGTGACGTTATTTTGAGAGTTAATAACTTTTTATCTGCTTGTAATATCGCGATTTCCTTTGGCCTGCAGTTAGCCCACATATCGAAGTTGTCGACCATATTGAGGTTCTTTGATTACAACTCTCCAGTTATTTGTGAAGTGAAAAATAAAAAAGAGTTGGTAGAGAAAATCAGCCTGCCCGAACCATTTTGGAAGGGGAACCGGCAAGTTGTTCGAAAAACAATTTTTCGAAATCACTTTTTTGAACTCAATTTTTCGAATGGCAAGTTTTTCGAATGACTAATTTTTCAAACGACAATTTTTCGAAATCGAAATTTTGGGAACAATGGTATTAAGCATAATATATATTTTATAAAGTCCCCCTTCTACCGGGAAGTGCAGTACAAAGATACAGGATTGAGTAGCCCGTCTGGCACGCAATCATAGAAAATCTCTCCCAGTTGAAACAGCTAGATTCCCAATCCCAAATAACCTCTAATCCCAGAGTTGACGGGTTTGACAGTTGAGCTTGACTATCCTGGGAAGCATGACATCTCCATGACTTCAATTCCAGGAAGGCGTTATTCTATTCTAGACTATATGGTCCTGCTTCTACCCTCACCTCAGTTGTAATCTTACTGCGTCAGTGTAAGAGGTATGGCGTTAAACTTGGCGTTAAAAAAATGGCGTTAAACTAAAAAAGTGAGTAGTGAGAAAGGAAGGCGTAAATTGCTCCTTGATGGTCATTTATATTACAAAGACAAGCAAGTGCAGGAAAGGGTTTATTGGAAGTGCGAAAGATTTGGAAGTATAAAGTGCGGAGCGCGAGTTATAACGGAAGCCAACAGTGTTTTGAGTAAGGAGTGAACATAATCATGTAGGGGATGCTGCTCACATGGAAGCAGAGAAGGTAATGACAGCTATCCGTGATACGGTAAGAAACACTCGCGATACACCAACCTATATTATATCTTTCGCGTCGATCGGAGCCAGTCAAGGTGCTGCAGCAAAACTACCTAGTGTGTCGAACATGAAACGAACAATAAGGATTGTGCGGGTGAAAGAAAATGTCTGACCAGCTGTCCCGATTTTCCGTCGTGATGTGTTTCCTGAGGAGTACAAGCAAACTGAAAGAGAAGAGTCCCTACTATACGACTCAGGACCTCAAGACGACCGCATTCTCATATTTTCTACTCAGAGAAACTTGCAGCTTCCTGAACGTTTCGAGCACTGGTATGCCGATGGCACTTTTAAGACCGTTCCGCCACTATTTGAGCAGCTGTATACCATTCATGGAATGGAAGCCAACAACTCCTTGCCTCTGGTGTATGCACTTCTAGGAGACAAGAGGAAAGAAACGTACGCCCGTCTGTTGAGGAAGGTGAAGGAGTTAGAGCTCTAAGCTGATCCTCGGACTATTATGACTGACTTTGAGATATCAATGATAAACGCGGTCAACAGTGAGTACCCACAGGCAATTCATCGTGGCTGTTTTTTTTTCATTTTAGCCAGTGTATTTGGCGGAAAATACAAACAATCGACTTGAAGGAACGGTACGAGAATGATTCCAATTTTGCTCTAAAGCAGGGGTGCTCAACTATTAGGTGGAAAGGTCCGTTAATTGATGTACCGGCGGTCTGGCGGTCCGGAAGTAAAATTCCTGCGCGAAAGGTGGCATTAATTGTCAGATAATGTCGCACTTAGGATAAGGGTGTTTCTATGGAAATGATTAGCTATGAAATTTTTGATGGGGGGGGGGGGGGGGTTGCAATGCAAATGCGAAAGAAAGGATTTCTTCCAGAAAAGAGGGATGGGTAACTTTGGAACGTCTTCCCTGCTATGAGACCATTATTGCCAGACGGGAAAACCCAGTAAAGGGGCTGGGAAAAGAAGCCAAAGAGATACGTAGGGTCTATGGTAGGTTTGGTAGGTTGCCCCCTGACAGCAATAGGAATCATGAAGAAGACACATTACAAATTCTTGACCCGAGACCTGAGTTTCTTAACACTGTGAATTTATTTTTAGTTTCACATACTGAACGCATCAATTTGAATGAATGGGCAACGATTGACTACAAAGACCATTCAAGGCAGACTCAATGAATTCCCTACAAGGATATGAAACTTTGGCTTGCACCTGAGGCTGTACGTGAGAAGTTATACGTCAACTTCGTTTTGAGAAATTTATTGCGAATTCCGCCTGATAAAACTAAGCGTTCCTCATATATAACCGATTCAATGACCCGAAGGAAAAGCTCTATCAGGAAGCTGTGAAACTGTGAAGCGAGCATTCTTGCGGCAGAGTTAAAAGTTGTGTTCGCCCCCAGCGCACGTGAAATAAAAGCCAATGCAACTGATTAAATAGAGGTCAGTTTTTGGAACACATTCACTTTCTTCTGTTAGTTGCGTTGCCAATGACTCCCCTGAATTGCTTCAAGCCGACACCATTTAGATTTATAGTCGTCATTCGTGGTGCTGGGCACCGCACGGGCAGGCACAGCTCTGCAAGACGGGCAAAGTAATACTAGCGCTTTCGGCATGCAAAATTATTACACACATATTCATTGTTCAAAAAGGAGAAATTATAATAATTTTTGGAGACCAAAAGGACACATGGATTGGGCGTCCAGGCCGTCGTCAGGGTCGCCGTCCTCCAATATTTGCACATCGAATGTGGAACTGCTATGATGGCGTGTTTCCGGGGTTGCCCAAAACTAATAACATCGAAGGATGGCACCGAGAATTCCAGCAACAGATCTCTGCAAGCCACCCCAGTATTTCGAAGTTTATTTCTGGAATCAAGAAGGAGCAGAGCCTGAATGAGGTACGCATAGAGCAGTACACCAGTGGCCAGTACCTCGTCAGCGGAAGAAATATCTGGACAGTGCAGAAAGGTTGAGGCGGGTTGTTGGCGGTTGGGCTCAAAATGTAAACATTTGTGACTACTTGCGTGGAGTTGCACACAACATTGGATACTAATGATCCGGCTAAAAAAGACTTCGTGCGGAATGATTTCGAAAATTTCGCTGTTCGAAAAATATGCAATTCGAAAAATTGTATTCGAACAATTGATTTCAAAAAATTAACCTAGAATCTTTTGGAAGTGGATAGTACTGTATATACGCTCATTGCAGTAAAAAAAAAATATAATTTGATTATGAGCATTCAATTTTGTGCGGATGTTGGGAGAAAGTATGTTGACGTGATGTGCAAGAATGAAATTTATAGCTTTGACTTGTAGGTGACTGAAAATGCTTTGACCAAGCATATTGATCACCCCTCGCACCTCAAAAGAAAAAACAGAAATTTCTGCCCTTCATTAACGCCGGTATGTCGGAATTACTACTGCTGTCCTTTGCAGCCTGAAATCGGGCAGGGCAAAGTGAGTTTTACGACGCTCACATTGAAATAAGATTAATCAAAAGTGAATAAAAAGCAAAAGATTCCGCAATATCATACGAATATTTGAATAAATGGCTTTACACCTCAAAATAATTTTCTCGGGTATCATGTCCGTTTAGGTATGTTACATATGACCTCTGGGGTTGCACACCATGAAGGCAATACATGAGGGAAACCAATTACATTGCACTTTTCTGTTTCTCACATCAATGGCACTCCCTCGTGTTGCGGGCAGGATGTGAAGGATGAATAAGACTTGGAGTGGATCTTTGCCTCAAGGATCTGAAATCCGTAATGCAAAAAAGAAACAGCTGAGTTGGCATGGTGATAAAAATTATTACAAGGGAGTTTCTGGGCTCCCCACATTCCACAATGGTTCAAAACTCGTCGAAATTCTGGTCCTAAGTCGAAAAATGATGTTGAAATAAGCATAAACATTTTCTTAATTTTGTATTATATTAGAGGTGCTCATGTTCCAGGTGGAAAATGAAACACACGCCGAGATTTTTGCGTTTATTTCTCAACTTCCAGATGAGGCAGAGACGTAAAAATCATATCACGTAAATCTCTATCTTTCCTTTCGGCTCCGGGAAAACGATACATTTCTAACTATCAAAGCACACCCACAGTGGCTGTTCGACTAAGACGACTAAGACACCGCTTTGGTTGGTAGGAATTAGTTTTGATGGAGCCAAGAGGAAAGGTAGATGATTACTTGGTATGATTTGTCGGGCTCTGTCTCAACTGGAAGTTGAGAAATGAACGCGAAAATATCGGCGCGTTTCCTTAGCGCTCCGGTATTACTAAAACCTTACATTTTTGAAGTGTTCCCTTTCTCAACTAACGGAGTAATAACTTAAAGTTTTGGGAACTTCGAGATAGACACTGAAGTAGTTTTGCAGAGATCAGTCTCCTGGCAATTGCAGTATTAAAGTAAAATAGCCACTTCATGGTGTGAGATTGAAAGTGACTGAACAAAGGTGCTGGTAAGAGACCGATAGTAATTAGCATTGTGAGAAGTAAGGTTTGATCGAAAATTGTGCAATTCTAAAGCTCATTTTTTGTAGACTAATACTTTTTTTGCTGAGGGAGAAACTTGTTCAGCAGAAATTTTTGTGTCAATAGATGCCAAAGATTTCTTATTTTACAATTAGTCTCTTATATGTATGTCATTGTGTAATGATATTTCTAGCTGCTCGCTTCTACCCGTTTGGTTAGTATGGCTAACAGCATATTACCGTCTGCAGCGTTGTTTCGCATGCGGAAATTTCGTCAATAGAAACCATGCAACATGTCTTGATGTAAGCCTTTTCTACAATTGGGACTGCCGTGAAGCGTATGATTTGGAGTGATTTGGTTTCAAAATAATGAGGAAAATTTATTTAGAGAGGCCAAGGCAGCTCCTCGGATTAAGTACCTTCTCATTCTTAGTACATTCTTGGCAATGTTTTTCAAGGAAGAAAGCAAGAGTTTTCACAATAATTTTGCCTGAAATTTACGAAGTGGAATATATTTCTTATACAGCGTGTCCACAATGTCTTGTTACCCCTGTGCAATTTAGGATTTATCTGATTACAGTTAATTTTTTATTGCATATACGTTTATTACATAAAACATAATTATATTACATGTGCCTTTACACAGCTCATGCATCCAACACGTCTGTTTGTGCACCATCATTCTCATGACAGAATGTTTCTACTCCAAGTTCCGGGTGACATTCTGTGTGACGAATATTTTCAATGGTTTTGCCATTACCGCTCATGGACTCAGGTACTAGCCAATATGCGTTCTTCAATCGTAAATCGCTAGTATCACACATTTTCAATTTGAAGAGAAAATAGAAAATCAGTTAGTAAGGTATTAGCAAACATCACAGAATATACAATATAGAAAAGTTTGCAGCTGTTGCTATTTAATCCATTAGTGTTCCAAACTTGTAACCTTGACCTATAATTACGATGTGCAATTATAACTGTAACTATAGCCTATACCCAATTGACTCCTGACCATATATCTAAAAACATGTGTCGTTGCAAAATTTTTTAGAAGGCTCCATAACCAATCGCATGATTTGAATTAAAAAACGGTTTCAATTTTCAAGAGAGATCTACAGGTGATAAGGATTTCTTTACATCAGGTGTGTCATACTCAAATCAGTCGGTGGGCCGCATTTCTTACCCTGAAGATGCCTGCTGGCCTCACACTGGCTCGTGCGAGGGGGTGCTGAGAGTCAATCCAGGCAGAAATTTCAAGAACAGATGGCGGACCGGATGAACCACCTCCGCTCTTCCCCTTCACTCCCATTCATTTTCGCCACTCCCGCGATCTATGTGGATGCTCCGTGTGTCCCGCATACCTGGACCCCTCTCTACCGTGATTGCTTCTGGGATATGCATTTGGCTCTCCCCACGTTCTTATACGTTCCACATGTAGAGACGGGAGTTTTTCGTGCTCAGTGTTTTATCTCAGACTTTGTTGCCTATATCGGAAGGAAAGGTCCGACTCGGTCACATTTCGAATCCCTGTTCCCCGTCACGTAACCTACATCTCTGACGGCAAGTTTTAGCCGCAACGCGACGAAAATGTGACGTGGAACTTCTCGAGATTTCAAACTTTCCATCGTTGCCGGTTTCGCTTGGGTCCGATTTTTGGAGGCATTCTCCCGGTTGGGGAGAACCTCTGACCTATAATATCTCAAAGGGGAAAGTCAATAATAATAATAAACGAACTTCACAGCAAACTCAGTGGGCTTCATGACCCCTAAAAACAAATAATCATATTTTTGATGAAAAATGACCCAGGTAGGGTTGCCACCTTTGAAATTAGCACTATATGGACATATGGTCTGTGGACGTATGGAAATATGGACAAATATATGAAGTATACTTGCATTCGTGGTTCTGCTGCAAATACCTACAGCCACCTTTAGCCAAAGTATCAATTGATGCTATAAGAGTGTGGCATACCACTCTGGCTCGAAGAAAACAGTGGTTTTAGCTGCTATTAAGTTTTATTAACTAAAAAATATTTAACAAGTTTAAAGTATGGATGAAGTAGTGTCCATATTAAGACAAGTTTGCAGTATGAACATTGCATCTGAAATATGAACTGTCCATACTAATTATGAACGGGTGGCAACCCTAGACCCAGGTGACCCAAGGCCAAGACCTATGACCCATCGGTCCCGGGGTCACCAAACCCCTTCCTATCCTGTCTGGTCCTGATGCCCCACCCCAAGGAAGCGAAAGGTCCAAGTTTCTGGGTCAGGGGTCGCACCGTATAGCAGGGCCGCCCAGCGGATTCCAGGGGCTTGGAACAAAACTTAACCCGAGACCCTTTGAGGGCCCCCTTGGGACAACTTGATACTCGGGGCCCGGGGCAGATTGCCCCCTTTGCCCCCCCCCCCCCCCCCCCCCATTCCGGCCCTGCCCATACCTATTTTCANGGGGCCCCCCCCCCCCCCCCCCCCCCCCCCCCCCCCCCCTCTGGACAGCCCTGCCGTCTAGGAGAAGCAGCCTCACAGATACGCTCCAATTAGGACCAGCTTAACAAGAATAGTCTCCATCCATGGGAATCGTTCATTCCAGGAGGCTAAAAAGAATAGAACTGCAATATAAAGCTTTTCAAATCCCCTTTTAACAGTGGTGTATTTTATGAAGCAGAGGGGCTCCCTTCCTCCTTTGAAAATGCCAAGTCTCTCTCGTAGGATTTTTTTTTTCTCCCTCCTAGAACCCTTGTTCAGCACCCCCATCTCTCATCGGCCCTCGTAGTATTCATTCTTTTACCTTGCTTGCCCTAGCCAATGAGCCAAAATACGCCATTGCCTTTCGGCACTTCTTGCACAGTAACCCTAGTAATCTTACCCCTTACACACAAATGGCAGCCTGACGGAGGCCGCTGATCCATTGGCGTTTTGAGCACTGTTGCAAGAAATCCGGATTTCGTATCGTGGTTAATGGCCTACCTCCTCGGGAATCTTGTCAATGATTCCCATATTACTAGCATTTTCACATGTTGGTTCTTCTTATTCCACTTTCTTCCACTTGCACCGGTGTCCAAACTAGAGGCAATGTGATCGAAGATGGAATATCTGTCGGAATCAGCCCTGACTATCTGATGCCAACACTTTTCAACCTGGCGCTCTCCTTCTCGGTTAACATATGTGAGGTTCATCTGAGATCACCCTCTGTTGGGAAGCCTCAGCCGCTCGATGGAACGAAAGCCGAATGCATTTTATAAATCCTATCCTAACCTAGGCGTAATGTTAGTCAAATCTCACCTGAGTATAGAAAGCAGTTGAATATGGTTCAGACACTCGAGTCGAATTCGAATGAAAAAACTAGGCTAGTGTCAAGGTGGCCTAATATGGGGGCCGGTGTCCGCCTATTTTAGGGGTATCTAACTAACTTTCAGGCAGTAGGCTTATGCAGACGTTATACTGAGTAAAAGCAATCAAGTTTTCGTAATTGCGCAGATGTGGAGTTACGATGGTATTGCCTTCTTAAAGCCTAGCGACTGATCGACTGCTCATGCTAGCCCTAACCTAGAACAAGATTGTTTCTGACCTTGACTTGTTATGCTAAAGAAGTCGGAGTTAAGGGAGTCTTCCTTTCACCTTCCTGGAAGAAATGGTGTTCCTTTCATTCAAGAATGAATTCTTTTCATCAGTCTTGTGACTGGACCATTTCTTCTCTCCTTTTGTTTGCCTGTTTTTCTGCATTCAGTTTCCTAATTGTACCGTCAGTTGTGACCTGAGTTTCTTCTACTTCTTTGTCCCTTCATGCTCCATTGCTGTTCAGATCAATTCCTGTTGTCTTAGCTCTCTGTTGATATCAGATATCCTTTAACATTGGAATGTCCCAATTCTCATCTGCAATATCCTTTTATCAGTTCAGTTAAGTCAAAGATTGATTTAGGCATGTGTTTGACCAAATTCACTCTACAATAAAGTGCAACCAATGATGTCCATGCAATGAAATGACCAGTGATAAAACTAGTTCTGATGAAAAATTTTAGGGCATGTAGAGTGAAAGGCTGGATCAGAACTTGAACCTGAAGCCTGTTCCTTGCCTCTGTTAAACTTAATCTAAATCTAAGTCTAAAATCTAAACTTGACCTGAATTCCTTGTTAAAAGTAGCCAGCAGCCTGTTTCTCACCTTTGCTATACTTAATCTAATCTGAGAGCAGTCTAAAAGCAAAGAGCCTCTTCTTCACCCAGACTCTTTCTAAAACTTCATCTAAAAGGGGGAAATTTTTTAGACAAGTCAGAGCTGGTCTAAATGTTGGGATGACAGGAGTGAACTCTCATTGTTTGTTCGATACCATATGGGAGTCCATGATCAGTGCGCAAAAATGTCATAATTATTAATGTCTTCTAAGCTGCAATGTAGGTCAAGTGGACCAAAAAATTGCATCTTGTTAGGGGCTTTATAAAACCTAGTGCTGAAATGCTAGATTTGTCTTCTTTTTTTTTTACATCACACAGAAAACACTCTAAAATTTGTTTCTTGAAAGTTAGGAAGTCACTTGGTTGTTTTAGTAAAGGCAAGTCATTGAGACTTCAAATGTCATTTTTCCACATATCAAGCTGCACTGATTTCAGCGATGCTCAGTAGATGTGTACCATTTTTCACCCAGAAGCCTACTTCTTTTTTTTATATTCTTATTGCAGTATTCTTGACTGCAGTCCCATTGTGTTATATTTTTCTTGGGAAAGTCTATGCCTTAAAGGTATATTTTCAAAGGAAGGGGTAGCAAGGCTTCACAGAACAGTCAACAATTTGATTTGATGGAAATAGTTACTTTTTATGACTGTTGCTTTTATCCAGACAACCTAGACACTTGAAACTTTGTGACAAGACAAATTTTGTGGCATTTCCAATGTGATACCAAAAAAATTATGAACCTAGAATTTCCTCAGTTGGTTTCATAAGGTGTCAAATTGGATGATTTTTTATGCACCACCAGACAACCCACCCACCCCACAAATGTGTCAACCCACAAATAACTTCATTCCCAAAGTTAATGTATCTCTTTTAATATTTGCCCCACAAGGAGCCATTTTTATTGCATGGCAATTAAGACTGAAGACTTGTGAATAAGCTGCAGGTTTCACAGTATCATAGAGATATTAGATAAGGAAGAGTCTGTTTAGGTTAGAGTCCGTTTAGATTCCAGTCTGCACTACTTTCATGGTTTTGAAAAAGATGTCTAGAGCATGTGAAGAGTCATAGAGTCATACTTATATGTTAGTATGCATCAATCACCAGCTTAAAGTCTCAAATAACCCATTAAAGAATGGGTTATTTGAGACAGAAGATATTGTTCATACTACCTGTATGCTTAGTGATTAGCCAACTGTAGATGCCATGCCATGTTGACTGGCACTGGAGTGCCTTCTTTCTGCATTATGCACTTAAGAAGTGGGCTTTGAGATATCATTGGTATGATTGAGATGTTATTGTATATGTTTACTTAAGGACTGGTGTTGGGCAAATTAACCCTTTGAGAAGTATGCCTGTATATTTATGGCTGATGCTATCCTGTCATACATATATTTACAACAGGGAATCTTGCAGGTATTAAAAAAACACTCCTCAAAGGGTTAAGAATGAGAGATTAGTTGGATTTAAGGTGGCTTGCTTCTTGTGACAGGGCCAGTAACCATTATATATTTCCAAAAAGACCTCATGATTCCTGATTTCAATTCAACAATGAGGTGAATGCTTATTGATGGTAATCAAGATGAGCATGTCAGAGTCAAGGAAAAAGATGTTCTGCTGAGTTGAAGTATAGTGTAGCATCTACAGCAGTTACATGAATTAGAGGGAGATATAAGAACAAATATTAATTAATCTATGTTTGGCCTCAAAATGTCTCCAGACATGCCACTTAAAAATTTTAATGTTCCTGGAATAGAAAATGAATGGGAAAGAGAAAGCAAATGTAACAACATTATTTAAAAAAATGGAGTCAAGTGGATTGATAGTAGGTAAATATTGAAATTGTAGGTTTAATAATAAAACGAGCACAATTGAAATACAATGAATGTTTGCATGATTTGTTTCAGGCCTATATGTAATATAATAAGTAGAGTACAAGTATGGGGTTATTTATTGAGCAGTGCAAGCATAACAATTATTACCACTCTTTGTGGTAAAAGTAATGCAGTGAAAATGCACATGCCACGGATCACTGTAATTGAAAGCCCTGAAAGAGGTGCGGAGGATCAAGAATACAAGACCCAAGCAGCACCCCTGGATTTCTCTGACTCCTTTGACTGGAAACCCTATCTAAAAAATGCTGTCAATGGCAAAAGTGGAAGCACCCATAGCAGCAGTTCATCGATGCCTTTCTCTGCTTCCAGTGTGTCTTGTTTTAAGCATGTGAGTTGTGCTCTCTCCAATGTTTTGTTGTACATTAATTTTGATGGTTTGCTGAAAAATGCATGAATCCTCTTCCATCTCCACCAGGCTCCAATGCACAATGCTTGGGAAAACATATCTGTAGGAATGAAACTTGAAGTGTGCCATCGAGAAGGTGCCACAAGTCCAGGAACAAATGCACAGCAATCTTATTGGGTTGCAACAGTCATTCAATTGGCTGGTTATGAAGCCTTGCTTCGATATGAAGGATTTGGGCAAGATTCTTCCAGAGACTTTTGGCTTCACTTGTGCATGCCTGATGTAGTACATCCTGTTGGCTGGTGTGCAACTCAAGGCAAACCACTTATTCCCCCAAAGGGTATGTTGTTTTGTCTATTACATCTAGGTCTAGGCATGATTTCCTTGAGTCAGCTTTCTTCCATTTAGGGTGATCAGATGTCCTGGTTTTTGTCCAGGTTTTCAAAGAACTTTAATATGAAGACACAGTCTCTTGACCGCTCTTCCCAGTTCATTCCACTTCACACAGCAAGATTTCAAGAAAAGAGTTGTATAGTAGATAAATACCAAAGAATTCAACCAGTTGGGGAAAAAATTGGTTTTATGAATTTGTTTCATTATAGTTTTTGCAAGTCCTGGTGGAAAGCCTGGTGTCTAGTTCATTTTATTACCATTTGCTGTTCTCATAAAATTTTTTTGCTCTTGTGTTAGGATTGGTGTCAAAGAACATCGAATGGAAGGAATTCCTTGTGAAACGCCTAACTGGTGCAAGAACGCTGCCCCTAGAGTTCAATCGTCAAGTGAGAGACTGTGTCAAGTCTGAGTGGAAGCCAGGAATGCGAATTGAAGTTGTTGATCGTGAGAGGATTGCTCAAGTGCGAGTTGCCTCCATCTCTAATGTTCTGGGTGGAAGACTCCATCTCCGCTATCAGGGACTCAAAGAGGATGACCCGGGTTCGTCTAGTCGAGGCAACTGTGGAAACTTTATATTAATATTGTTAGCTCCTTGGTCTCTGTTTTGACTTGAGTGCTAGGTAACAGGTAAACCCTTCATCAGTCGTAAAATAACCTGTGGTTTCTTCATTCACAGGCATGTGGTGTCATGAGAAAGCAACTATCCTGCATCCTGTTGGCTGGGCTCATTCAGTGCGGCACGACATCTGTGCTACTAGCCGTTACCTGTCACGGGTGGAAGAGGAGAAGCGGGATGAGCGAGATGCCCCGCGTCATCTCATACCCAAACCTCTATGGAGCCCTCCTCAGGGTGAGAAGGGCCCCATTTTGTTTCAGGAAGGACAGATGCTGGAAGCCATTGATCCCTTGAATCTCTCTACCATTGGAGTTGCTTCCATCTCCAAGGTTTGTAACCTTCTTTTTACCATCACCCTTTATGCCCCAATGTTCTTTTAATCATCTCTGAAACTGCAGATACTGAATGATGGATATATGATGGTGCGCATGGAGTACTATGATGATGATGAAGAACTTGACTCATTTTGCCACCATATGAGCAGCAAGACCATTTTCCCAGCTGGGTTCTGTGACCTCCATGATATTCCCTTGATACCTCCCAAATGGTGGGAGAAGCCCACTTTCTCTTGGAGTGAATGCCTAAGCTCATCTGATGCCAAGGCTGCCCCTCCTCAGCTCTTCAAGAGGGTTCATCTTCACTTCATTCTTGAGTTTTATTATTGAAATTACTAGCATTTCTGTTAAGATGCTGCAATCATTTTACAGGACACCCCAGATCATGGCTTCGAAGAAGGGATGAAGCTGGAAGCTGTTGACTCCATGGACCCCAAGCTCATCTGTGTTGCCACAGTTGCCCGAGTTGTGGGCAGGCTCCTCAAGATCCATTTTGATGGATGGGAAGAAAACTTTGACCAGTGGGTTGATTGTGAAAGCCCAGACATCTATCCCATTGGCTATTGCCTACTTGTCAAGTATCCCCTCCAGGCTCCCCGTGGCTATGAGAAAGGTATGACATTAATAAAATTTGTAATACCATGATTAGGAATGCAGGGATGTCATTTTGTGTAGGAACCATGACTAAGGCTGGGAGGAGGAAGGGGGGATCACGTGGGCGCAGGAAACGACGGGGGAGACGGAAAACAGTTGAGATAGAGAAGGAGAAGGTGGATGAGAAAGGTGGAAGAGAGGAGGAGGAGGAGGGAACCAGTGAGGGTGAAGACATGGAGGATCCCCTTGCAACAAGTCTTCCTGACCCCCCTCATCTCAATCCCCCTCCTGAGATGATTCAGGATGGAGAGGAGACCAAGGCAGATGTGAAGAAGGATGTAGTGTTGGATATGTCCGATCCTTCCTCTTGGAGTGTGGCAGAAGTAGCTGAGTATCTCCAGATCAATGACTGCCCTCTCTATGCTCAACGCTTTCAGGATGAGGTACAAAGTTTTTTATTTTAATTCCAGCTTGGTGACTGCTTGAATTGCTTGCAATATAACTGTTCCATTCCTGGCAGGGAGTTGATGGGAAGAAGTTCTTGTACCTGAGTCGAGATGAAGTGTTAGAGTTGGCTGGAATGAAGCTTGGACCCAGTCTGAAGATTCTGAATCTCATCAAGCAGCTGCGAGTCCGCATGAATCCTGCCCTCTCTCGTCAGATCTTCCTTCACAAATAGCCTACTCCCATCCTGTCTTGCCCAAGTCCTTCATTATCACTGCCAAACTCTCACAGTATTTTTGTGCTCATAGACATGTGCACAGATTTATCATGAGTTTCATCACAAAAGTCAAGGATATAGAAGTCATAGGCCTAGGACTTTTGTCCTTCATACACACCAGTGTCCCAAGTCCAGTTGACATTCAGTTGCAGAAATGATTTTAGGGAGCTTGCTGTTAGTGATTCTTCTCTTACTTTCTAAATCAGACTGTCTTGTGCTAGGCCCCCTCAAGACAATGATAATGTACGGAAAATGATGATGATAATGTGATATTTGGTTTGGGTATGAAGCAATCAACAAGTGAAGCTAGATTCACAATATGATCCGAAGCCCCTCCCCTGCACAGTGAATTGGTCTCATTGACTGCTGTATTTGAGAGTAAGGGCTATGTGTTTTGTGAATGCTGCACTCAGTTGAAAGGCCAGTTTCAAGTTGTTACCTCTGTTTTCATTCAGTCCTTCAGTACAAAACTCTGTCACGTGCATGATTTCTCTTTGGAATAAATGTGACGATTTCAGTGAGCTGCTTTTCAATTTTGAGGTCCCCTTAAAGTCCACGTTTCAAGGCTTGTATTTTGACTTTTTCCTGAGATGAGTGTGGTGTTTAAAGCCTTTAGTGTTTCATCTGTCTGCTTTTTTATTTTTTCCAAAATTAAGGGAAACTTGAGCTATTTTCAGATTCAGTTCTTACAAGAGAAGCTGAAGGAGAATTCTGAGTTGGCTGTGAGCTTCAAGAGTAAGAATCCCTCTCATCACAATCTCAAATCTGTATAGCCCAATTTCACAAGGATGAAAAGTCTTCACAATGGCCCCAGCTACAAAGTGTCTCTTTGTAGCACCCAGTATTTGGACTGGGAATTGGAGCTTACCATCATCTCCATTAAAATATAAGTTACTTTCCCCATTTATTTTTCATTTTATGATGCAATATTTTTTACTGGCCTTTATGCCAAAGGATTAGTTAATTATGGAACCATTTCTTCTTGGAGCTCACAACCTTTCCAAGAGAAGCCTGTGTGCCATAGATATTCATACCACTTGCAACTTTTCTATTTCTGTGTGCCTAAAAGCAGCAAGGAAGAAGATTTTGTAGCTATGTGCCAAAGTCTCTATGGTGACTAATCTTGGCTGTTTAACACATTGACGACCAGCCTATTTTTGCTTGTCCGCCACGTGGGACCACGCGCATTTTTTTTGTCAAAAAATGTGTCCTGCCATCAGGACGCATGGTCCCAGAAAACATTTTTTTTTGCCGAGTTTTTTTTAAATGTTGAATTTTTTGGAATTTTTATCAGTGATTATGAAATCATAATCTTCTGGAGCGTTCTCAACAGTTCCAGNGTGATTATGAAATCATAATCTTCTGGAGCGTTCTCAACAGTTCCAGAGGGTATTCATTGAAAAAAAATCTGCATCCTGGCATCAGGACGCATTGTCGCCAACGTGTTAAAATGAATCCTTTTCCAAGTCAAACGGCTTATCATTCAAAAACTTGTCTGGCTGACCATATGGTAGAAATGATTTTAAAAAACACCAATGCCCTCTTACAACTCTTACTGTAATCAAATAGATTAGTGTATATGAAGTCGCTGAAAGTAAGTGTCTGAAAACAAAACCCAGCAACATGAATTGGTTAAGGTTGATACTGGAGTGAATCCATGTCTGTCCAATGCAAACAGCTGTCAGACTTGAAGATTCTAGGTTACTGTCAAGAAGAATGGGGATACATCACAAATATTCAGGGAATAGTTGCAGTAAGCCAATGTGTCTTCTTAAGCTACAGTTTTTCCAAGAGAAGTTATTGGTACAGGAAATACAAGACTTTGATTTGATGTGAATATTTATGACCCACCCTGTATTCAGTGCAGTTCTTTTTTTTTCAGCCCATTTTTCATAATCTCAAAGCCACACCTCTTCTGCACCATCAACGGTTTCCCTTTCTCTTGGTCTGGTATGATAATCCTGCTAGAGCTATACAGGGTGTCCACAAAAGCATCATACAAATTAAATCCTTAATAGCTTAATTATTATAGAAGGTGTAAAGATGAAAGGTACAGCAAAATTAAAGTCACATCATCAGATTTTCTATTGAAAGTTTCATCAGGTCACTTCAACATGTGCTCCATGTGTACCATGTAAAATGTCCAGACAGAAACAGGAAAGTTGCTTCGTCTGTAAAGATAATTCTCTTCAGAAAATCAGGATCTTCTTCCAACCTTGACAGCATATCTACTGCAAAGTCATATTGATCTTCTCTGTCACGTTTGTAAATTTTTTGGACTATTTAAATTTTGTGAGCATGCAAACAAAATCTACGGTGAAGAATTTTATGAACAGTTGAATGTGGCATCACCAATTCTCTGCTTGTTCATCTTTAGATGAACAAGTAGAGAATTGGTGATGCCAGGCTTTCATCTTTATCATCTTTTCATCTTTCATCTTTCATCTTTTCATCTTTAGAGGATTTCCCTGGACTATCAGTGAACGCTTCTCTCACCTGTTCACCATAAGCATCTGAAGTTCTTGGCTACCTGGACTTTTTTGTTTCTGCATACATCCAGTTTCCAAAAACTGTTCTTTCCAATAGTAAATTGATTGTCAGCCAGGTGGGTCTCTGCTATAAACAGCATGAAATCTTTGCTGCACCAGAGTCACGTAATTCAACTCAACTAACCATCAAACACATTTTGCTTTTTCTTGAACCTTCACCATTTTAACTAGCTCCAGAGCTGCCAAATGCACAATTCATACCTGAAAAAAAAACTCAATGTGACTTTAATTTGTTGTAAGTTTCACCTTTTCATCTTCTATAATAATAAAGTTATTAAGGATTGAATTTGTATGACTCCTTTGTGGGCACCCTGTATTTTGTCTTTGCTTTAGCCTACAAGGACCAGTTACATTTTTGTGGCTGTTTTTGGTCCATATATATTTTCAAGCACTATAATATGTGAGTATACAAGTCCCCAATTGTGTGGTAATATAGTCCTGGAGTTGGTTTTGTCATTCTTGTATCCTAGAGTGGACTGAAGGGAAGACAACCAAAGGTGTAGTGTAGGGCCTTGTCAGAGAGGAACTTGCTACAATACTTCTGCATTAGTCAGTAGAGACTTTGAAGGATTCCAAAATTTCTTTATAATTTTTCAGCAGTCAAAAGATTCAAGAGGTGTTGACAGAAAGGAAACTTGACAGAATGCTTTACATCTGTGTTATTGGATGGGGATTGCAAAGGACCTAACCCTTGAATCCAGAAAGTTTTCATTGAAATCTTCAAATTTCAATTTTGAATTTCCTTTTTGTCGATTTTGTCTATTGCCTCATGCAGGAAATTTCTTGCAAGAGAAAAAGATTAAATAAATAAATGAAAAGAAGGTGCATAGAATAATCACCTTTATTTAATGCCATGTAATTATCCCATTTTTATCATCAATGGAATCCACCATGTTTAATACACTTTTCTGTCAAAAGAAAAATTCTGGTAAGCCTTCACATTTTGTATCTTCCAAGATGCCTTATACCAGTGCAGAGGCTGCTAAGGAAGAAAACATGGAGAATATTCAAGAATGAAAAATATGAGTGTTTAACCAACAAGATATAATTTTTTCAAGGAAATTGTGTGATACGCACCACCTTTCCTAGTGGTGGATGAACGTGGATGATGATGGATGACATTGAAAGTGATGAGGATGAGGAGGAGACCAGTGATCTCACTGGTTTTCTCTTTGGGAATATTGACACCAAGGGAAATCTGGAAGAGAATGACCTGTTTGATGAAGAGAGCAAGTCTCATCTCCACTCACTCCGCAAACTCGGCCTTGGGAATATTCTTCATGATGTTGTGGACTCTGAGGATGAAGAGCGAGCACAGGAAACAGATGACAGAGATGAAGATGATGATGAGGAGGATGAGGACCTACCTCACAGATCTAAGTCTCATAGCAAAAAGGACAAAGGTTAGCTTCTGGCTTCCATATCTGCTTATTTCTCATTTCTAACTGCTGCTTTTCTTGTAGGTTGGCAAGAGGATGCCAAATCTCCCAGTGCTGAAGATTTCTTTGAAATGTCTGAGTTGGCAGAGGATGAATCCCCAGCTGTGGAAGTCATATCACGTATGGCACAATATTATGCATGTTCCCTAGATCATATTGTTTAATGACTTTCCTCAGAAGTCTAGGCAAAACAACTTATATGCCATCTGTTGTCTGGGATTCATTGCTGTTTCAGGATACAATGATTCAGTCCTCATGCCTCCACCAGCTGTTCTTCCATGTCACATTAGTGCAGATGACAGGAGGTACTCTTGGAAGCTGAACACTCCCCTGGCTGCCATGCTCCCTTCCAAGTATGCACACCTTGATGTCACCGACCTCTTTCCTGAATTCCGACCCAACAAAGTAACTAATCTTTTCTCTCATGTCTAATTGAGTCAATTTTCCAGGAGTCCTACAGTGGTTAATTTTTTGTCATAGGTCTTGCGGTTCTCAAGGTTGTTTGGCCCTGGGAAGCCTAGCAGCCTCCCTCAGATCTGGAGAGGAGTGAGGAAGAAAAGACGGAAGAAGCGTCCATCGGGAAGTGCAACCGACGAACATCGTCATTCTTCAGATGGGGAGGAGAAAGAATTCCGTCTCCACCTTGCCTCTACACCTCCACGGGAAGACTATCCCTCAGATGATGAGGAAAAATTTCTCCATCCCCTTGAATGTCCCATTGGAGGAAGTCAGGGAGGGGATGGGAAAGGGAAGGAAGAGAAAGGCCCCAAAATGGCACCTTGGAGATTTGGGCCTGCTCAACTTTGGTATGACATGCTAGATGTACCTGAGACTGGAGATGACTTCAACTATGGCTTTCACCTTCAACAGGTTTCTTGTGGAGCTATTTTTTGCTGGTATTCTTATGTCAGATTTATGTAACATGAGCTGTGATGAATCCTAGGAGGGGGATAACATGGAGGAGGAGAATGTCCCTGTTTTTGAAATGACAGAGGATGGATACCCTGACAGGGAAGATGAAATTCCTGATGAAGCTTATCATATGGTATCACAGGTGAATTGGGAGGATGATGTTGTCTGGAGTGGGGAGGACATCAAGCACAAGGTGAGTTGTGTGTCTTGCTGTGTATCCTTCATACTACATCCTTACCCTTCCCTGTTGTCCCTTTCCTAGTTGCATCCAAATTACTGGCCTTATACACCACCATCATCCCTCTCCCTACCTGTCTGTGGCATCTCATATCGTCCTTCCTTGGTCTGTTCCCCATCTTCCAAATTCCTAATACTCAGTCATATGCAAAACCCTAGTGGATCACATATAATTCCCTGTCTCCATCCCTTCATTAATGGCTGGACCTGTCAGAATGTTAGAATTCCTCTTGCATTATCTTGCTCATTAAAAAAACAGGCAATTATAGTTTGTCTTTTATGGCAACAGAGACTGGAGTAAAAATATAATATCAGGTGTAAGTCCAGTGAAAACATGGGAAGTTATAAATTGTGATTTATGGCACATCATCTTGCTGCTAAACGAGTATATGTGAAGGGCTTGCCTTGACTCAAACAAGCCCTAAGATGATCAGTGGTGCAACTAGGTGGCTTTTAATTTCCTCATTTGTGAAATAGTTAACATGTATCTGTAGTGAAAGTAGATCTCACTCATTCATTCATTATCACCATCTAATTCAAGTTACTCTACAATTTCTGTTTGCTCAAATTATATTCTTACCTGTATTGCATTTTTAGACTGAAAATTTTTCATTTTCTATTCATAATGGCATTCAGGGTTGTAGTGCCTCTAGTCACTCTATTAGTTTTCTTGTAAATTTATTCATTTATTGCTCCTCAACTTTTGTCGTGCAATAATGTAAGAATTAATAGGACCCGTGGACCTGCTGTAATTGCAAAATCCTCATATCTTGGGACATCCATGATACTCTTGAATGTCCCATGACTTAGCTGTGTCCCCCTCCAACTGAAGTGTGAAAAAAATAAAGCAGAAAGACAGAAGCAGTTTAGAGGGTCACCACTGGACACCTCTGCTGGTTTGCCCTTTTAAGAATCCTGGTTGCACCATTGCTATATTCAGTATTGATACTCAACATTGGAATGCATGTGCCTGTGCATAGGAACAAACCCCTCGTTTCCCAATCCCTAAGTGCTCCACCCCATCCTACTTCTGCACCTCCTACATCCTCCATTTCCTGTCTCCCAAATGCATGACTCCATCCTCCCATGCTACTGTAAGTCATCCTCCATTGCCAGCACCATGGTCTCATTACCTTTGAGGACTTGATTTATCACGTTGTGTACCTGTGAATTTGTTCCTTCTTGTCAGGTTTTGGCTCGATTGAGCAGCAAGACGAATGCTGCTGGCTGGGTCCCAAGTAGCATGAATCGAACGGCTCAGACATTCAGTCAACCCGTGAAGGCATCTTCAGGTGGGAATTTCCCTCTTGCCTCTGGCCCAACTCCCATCCAAGGACCTCAAAAGCATGCTTCTCTTGGAAAGCACTTGTGAGCCAACTTCCATCCCTTATAGGCTTGCTCCATATATCACTCCAGATTTGTATGTTGGCCTGAACAGATTTGCCCATAGATGAAGTCAATTGGTCTTTTATGCCTATTTTGATCTTATTTCATCACATAAACTAAAGAGCTTGAACTTCCTTCCCTTTGGTCTCCTTTCTTGTAGAGGAGATGAGAATGATGACACATGGTATTCAATCTTCCCTGTGGAGAATGAAGAACTTGTATATGGAAGGTGGGAGGATGAAGTCATCTGGGATGCACAGGTCTGTTTTCTTCTCTCTTCAGATCAGAGAGAAGTCACTGGTAGTCCTGTCCTTTTTGTGTATCTTTCTGTCTGGTAGCATTTTCATTGTTCAACCAGAAATAAGTCAGTATTGCATGGATTGCAGTGAAATTTTATATGCAGAAATATTGTTACAAAATGGAGGCAGGCTTGGTTTCTGGTGAAGTTTATGTCAAAACATATATTTTCTATAATGAGTTTGGGATGTGGGTACATGTTATGGGTGATTTTTGCAATAGGCAAAACAATGATGCTGATTGCACTCCTTGAGCAATCAGCAAATGTCATCTGCTGTACCTTAAAAACATGTGACAATTTCGTTGAAATGATGCAGCCATAGGAATTAATGGCTACTTGACTATATCTTCACCCAAGCAGTATTCAGTCATGATTCAAACAGGTATGACTGACTGAGCTCTCACATCTAATCCCTCTTTTCTTACAAGGTGAGGTTGGCACCTGATCCTGCAATGGCATCTTCTGATGCCCTGCCCCCCCCCCCCTGCTATTGAGATGACAGTAACAATATTGTGCAATGGCTTCTCTTCGGTGTTGATGTTTTGCATTTTTATGGTCTTCACTAGTGAGCTGTTCAAACCCCAGCTCAGTACCCAAGTGACACCTGTGCCACAATCTGAGAGAAAGCCTTACAGAAATGAGGAATGGGTACATGTTATTGATCTGCAAAACATCCTCCTCAGAACTCCATTTGCTTATTGCATGAAAAAAAAAAACAAGAGAAGTGCCCACAATAGCCAAAATATTTGCTCATTTTGTGAAATATGTAATCATGCTATTTTTTGCATGCAATGCACTAATTATGCATAACATACACATATCCATGCAGTAGATGTTCGAGCAGAGAGGGAATGGATGTTGATTCAAATTCTCCTGCTTCCTCCCTTCCTTCTTTCCACCCTCCTATCACACCATTAAAAAATATATATTTATAAAATCATGAATAAAAAAATAAAATATTCAAGGAGTGGATTGCAGTGATCAAAATTCAGGCGCTGATTTCATTTTTGTCAATTCCTTGAAAAAATGAAAGCCTGAGCTAGCAAAAGAAGACTACTGAAATGAGGTTGCCAAGCCAATTTTTTTCATCTCTACTTTCCCACCTAATGTAGTATTTGCATGAATTCCAACCTGGATGTTTCTTCTGCCAGTCGATGCCTTACATCCCAGAGCCTAAAGTGGTGACATTGGACCCCAATGATGAAAATATAATTCTTGGCATCCCAGATGATGTCGATCCTAATTCGGAAAACCCCCAGGATGTCCACCGTCCCAAGACAAAGATCCCACATCCTCACGTTCGCAAGTCTAAGTATGCAATTCATGAATTTGCCCATGCATAGAGTGCTAGGGCTCAAGCATTGGAAGAGTGAACTGCATGAACTATGAATTATCATTGCCAGGTTGCTGCTTGGAAAAGCAGGAGTAATCACACAGATTGAGGAAGATTCTCCTCCTCCCACACCAAAGGAAGCAGACAAGGATCCATTCAATATATCTAATGATGAGTTCTACCTGCCCAAGGCGGTAAGTTTACTCTTATTCTGTGATGAGGACACCAGAATATCAGTTCTGGACACCATTATCTTGAACTGGAAGATCTCAAGAAAATTTGGGACAAAATTATTTCATTTTTATTAGGATTATTATTTTTTTAATATTGTAAGAAAGGAGGTGAAATGTGAACTAAAAAAAAAATAAGAGTAAATGTACGCCTTCAAAAGCTGATTTTACACATGTCTTGCTGCGTGTTAGCATAGACGTATGGTACATAGGGTCCGGAAGTCTTCTGTCATAATGGATCTGGCACAATGTAAATGCAGTTTCTGACATCATGGGCGCCTTCAAGACTGAAGTGCCAGGCTTAGAATATGTCTCGAGTTAATTTATGCCGTTTCAGGAACCCAGCCTGAAGTCGAGTGTGGGAGGGACATTGATCCAGCATTCGACCCCAGTGGTAGAGCTGAGAGCCCCATTCGTCCCGACGCACATGGGTCCACTTCGCCTGAGAGCATTCCATCGTCCCAGCGTGAAACGCTATTCCCACGGAGCCCTTGCTGCTCCGGGCCCTCACACGGTCGCCTCCCTCACGAAAGAGATCAAGAAGAAGGCCAAAGTGAGACGACCCTCATTTTTCGTGCCTTACGAACGGTATGCGAGAACGCAGATCGTATTCTCTTCGTCCAGATGCGAGAGCAGGAACGCTTGGCGTCGGGTGGTGGCGACATGTTCTTCATGAGAACCCCAGAGGATCTGACTGGGAAAGACGGAGAGATCATCCTCTGCGAGTACTCCGAGGAACATCCCCCGCTCGTCATGCTCGTAAGCCGTTTCCGTATCCTCGATCTCTTTCTCCAAGTTTCCAGTTTCACGTCGGAAGGGAACTTCTCGCAGGTGGGTATGTGCACGCGGATCAAGAACTATTACAAGCGCAAGGTCGGGAAGGACCAGGGCCCCCCAGAGTTCAAGTTCGGAGAGGTGGCATACGCACACACTTCGCCTTTTCTCGGTTCCATGCATCCGGCGCAGAGCATCCAAACTTTGGAGAACAACATGTTCCGCGCCCCCATCTACGAACACCGCAACCCTCCGTCGGACTTTCTCATCATTCGCACTCGCCATGGATATTGGATCCGAGAGGTGGAATCCCTGTTCACCGTGGGACAGGAGTGCCCTCTGTACGAGGTCCCTGGCCCCAATTCCAAACGGGCCAACAACTTCGTGCGCGACTTCCTTCAGGTGTTCATCTATCGGCTGTTCTGGAAGAGCAAGGACATGCCACGGAGGATCAAGATGGACGACATCAAGAAGGCGTTTCCGTCTCATTCTGAGAGCAGCATCCGCAAGCGACTCAAATTGTGCGCCGACTTCAAACGGACAGGTGTGCCTCTCTTTTTGGCTCGGTAATGATTTCCGTTGTGCAGTCGACTCCACTTTATTCGAAAGCCGATAATTGGAACATTCCGTAGTACGGACTGGATAAAAAAATAGTCCCTGCAGATACGTGTGGTCTGCTCACCATGAGTGTAAGCCGGGCGACTGCCCCTCTCGTTTTGGAGGTGGTGGAGTCCACCTTGCCGTGACGATGTTGAACGTGGAAGTGAATGTGTTTGAACGTGAGGGAGGTAAAAAAAAAATATATAGAAATTCCATTCTTCAAGACATTCTGAACAGTGGTCTCCCCTGGTGAGGCCCTCCCTTTATTAGAAATATGACATATATGGCCTAACTTCCGAAACACAATAACTTCGGGAGGCGGGAGAGGACAGTTCATAACATGGTATCACTTAGCGAAACTCAAAATTTACTTTTTTTTTCTTTGCCCCAATCCCCTTGTCTTGCCCTTTGATGAGGGGGTGGGGGGGGGGGGGCTCATTGGGCTGAGATATCTCGCAGGCCACTGACAATCTCATAAAGCCCACGTTAAAATTCTCCGTTCAATTCGAACGCCTTTAATCCGTAGCTCCCTCTAATACGGATGCATTCCCTAGCCCTCAGGGCCATTCTCATACGGTTAATCCGGGCGTCCGAGGATTACAGATGGGTGTACAAAAGCCACGGAGAATATGGGGTGTTTTTCTCTCTCGAAGGCGCATTCCTGTAGGCAGAAAAAAAGTGTTTTCACTCTTAAGCCTAAATGCTAAAACCTTGTTTAGTGAACGGTCCTTTAAGAATCCATGGATTCCTATGAGGAAAATGGGCTCCATAGCTTTTAAGGCCCCTTTTGTTAACACCTCTTTTAGTTAACGGTCATTTGAGAATACGTGTACTCCTACTGAGAGGAAATACTTAAGGATACGTTACCTTATTTTCCCATTTCCCTTCCTTTATTAACCCTTTTGACGCCGCGCGGCCACTCTCATTGTCACGGTTTTTCTCGGGTGAATCTTAAGCTTGGAAACAGGTTTAACTGCATATGCTCCATGTGTTCCCCCGCATTGTTCGTGCACATTTGCAGCTGCTTCACCCATTCACTTCTGTACGAATATGGGCACTTTTATGCACTTGGATTTTGCCGGCAACTTGGATACTGTACTGTGTGATAGGTTGTCAATCAGGATGCTTGTTGTTAAACACTAGCATTTTCTCTCAAAAAAACCTTGACCATGCATACGGATTATCTATCTCTTCTTTTGGCAGAGACATTGTTGGAGTGTTATTCACATGCTAGGAACAACGTCTGCAAACAACATAAAGCAAAAGAATTAGAAGTGTAAAACCTATGTTTCTAGACTTAGGATTCACCCTGTATTTCGGGACATGTGGCAGCAGTTGACTTATTGATATTAAAACCTTATAAAGTAGAAAGCATAGGTTATTGTTAACATTGGACAAAATTTTCGTTGTCTTAGCGCAATTCCTTATTTTCGGGCGGCCCGTTTAGTCAGCTTGCATATCCTTCCCGGGAAATTCCGCTTTGTCGCCTCAGGTTCGCAGGAAAAATATATATTTTTCCTACACTGCTCACATGGTAGGCGTAATGCTCATACTCCTTTCTTTGATTCTACAACCGTCTTTCTCCCCACTATCCCATCCATCCTTCGCATTTTCCCCGAATAAGTTTCTGTCGCTTATGAGCTCCATGAGCAATTTGGGAAAGGAAAGCCACGGAGCCTTTTATACCCAATAACAGAGCTGCCTCGGTGTTATTGCAATGTAGGAGATGTACAACACCCTGCTGTTATTGCAGAACGCATTCCGAATCCATTTGTTGTGCTTGGCAGAAGCGAAAAATAATATTTATTCGGCGTGAGCAATTGGTTGAATTCCCGTGCTTGTAAAAAAAAAAAATTAGAGATAAAATTAGGACATAATGAAGGAACTGAGTGGTTCTTTCTTCTCCTGGAAGAGAGGAGAGAAGTGAGTAGTCGCTCGGTCAGGTTCTCGATAATCAGGATGATGCGTTAATCCAGACAAATACACCGATCTCCTGAAGTCCTGATTAACTAGAGTTTATTGCACTCGAAGTTGACATCCTACGTCATACAAACCTCGATTTGCCACAGGAACGGATTCAAATTGGTGGGTGCAACGATCGGAATTCCGTCTGCCCACCGAAGACGAGTTGCGAGCGATGGTGAGCCCGGAGCAGTGCTGTGCGTATTTCTCCATGATTGCCGCCGAGCAGCGGCTACGGGACGCCGGATACGGCGAGAAGTTCCTCCTCGTCCCGCAGGAAGACGAAGACGAAGACAATCAGGTCAGTCGAGAGCCTTCTTTCTTCCGAGGACGAGACGAAGATCGTGGGAAAGACGGGTTGTTTTGGTGAAGCAGCTGAAGATGGACGACGAGATCAAGGTGGCCCCGTGGAACACGACCCGGGCGTACATCCAGGCGGCCAAGGCGAAATGCCTGCTCCAGTTGACGGGGCCGGCGGATCCCACGGGATGCGGGGAAGGCTTCTCTTACATACGCATCCCCAACAAACCCCAACAGAACAAGGAGGAGATCGTCCAAGAGAAGCGGACGGTCACGGGGACGGATGCCGATCTGCGGAAGCTCTCCCTCAACAATGCCAAGGCCCTGCTGAGGAAGTACGGCGTCCCCGAAGACGAGATCAATCGATTGAGTCGGTGGGAGGTGATCGACGTCGTCCGCACGCTCTCGACCGAGAAGGCCAAGGCCGGAGAAGAAGGGATGACTAAATTCTCTCGTGGGAATAGATTTTCGATCGCAGAGCACCAGGAACGGTAGGGCTGAAAGTATTTTCTTGCTGCCTCGCGTTAGAGTTTGTGATCGACTCGGTGCCTTGTTTCACGGTCCGTGTAGGTACAAAGAGGAATGTCAAAGAATCTTCGACCTCCAGAACAAGGTTTTGGCATCGGACGAGGTTCTCTCGACCGATGAAGCCTCCAGTAGCGAAGAAGATTCCTCAGACATTGAAGAGATGGGAAAGAACCTCGAGAATATGTTGGCCAATAAGAAGACCTCTTCACAGGTAAGTCTTCGGACTCGTGTACGCAACGATCGACATCGTATAGGTATGCTCATGCGGGAATTATTCTCAATCTGGACTGCAGCTATCGAGGGAGAGGGAAGAGCAGGAACGAAAGGAACTCCAGAGAATGCTCTTGGAAGGAGGAAATCAGGATAATACCAATGCATCTCAGGGCGAGGAATCGTCTAAGCGTTCCAAGCCGAAAGTGGAAGACGACAACTCTTCCATCGGAAGCCTGACCGGTCCCGGGAAGAAGCTGAAGATCGTGCGGACGTTTCGAAATCCGGAGGGGAAGACGTACACGAGGGTGGAGATCGTGCGGCACCCGGCCGTGATGGACGCGTACGTCCGGATCCGCACCACGAAGGACGAGAACTTCATCCGAGGCTTTGCGATGTTGGACGAGCAGCAGAAGGAGGAGATGAAGCGGGAGAAGCGTCGTCTGCAAGAGCAATTGAGAAGGATCAAGCGGAACCAAGAACGAGAGCGGATGGGTAAAACTCCTCCGACTCCGAGACCGAACGTCAGTCGACGCAAGGCCAAACTCAAGCCGGATCTCAAGATGAAGTGTGGAGCTTGCGGTCAGGTGGGACACATGAGGACCAACAAGGCATGTCCTCTGTATGCGGGACCCACTCCTTTGCCGCCCGTCCCCGTGGCCATGACAGAAGATCAGGAGGAGGAGCTGGAGAAGCAGGTCCTCGAGGACATCGACAAGGAGGGCTCCAGTGTGAACGTCGATGGTACCAAGGTCCGCTTCTCCAACAAAATCGTCAAGGTAAGGCATCTTCATCCTCCTCGTACTGTATTTTGGCATTCCTACCCCCTCTCGGCCCGATTTGACCTGGCTTTTGGGGGATGGGGAAGAAGAATTGGTGGTGGTGCATACTGGTGCGGGTGCACTCTCTTTTCATCTGGCCCTGGCCCACCCACCTCTTTTCCTCGGAAATAAAGAGAGGGGTCTGTTTTCCCGAAATACCATTGAACCGCTTCTTTGATGCCGCAGTTGTAACCTTTCCGAGAACTACGAAGCCCTTATGCGTAACATGTACCGCCATCACATCCCCTCCTTAGTTTGCTTCGCTAAGAAGTCTTTGCCTTAATTTGAATCTACTAGGTAAGTGGTCCCCAAACTTTTTGAGGCGAAGGCCTCACGGGCACTGGTCTATCTTGAGTGGGCCGCATCGAAAAATATGCAACATTTCTGCATGGTTAACCCTTAATCTGGCCGCTGGATTTCTTAGTCAGGCTACTTTAAATCAGGAAGTCCCATTTAAAAAAGAGCGAAAATCGAAAACTGCCTATTCCTGCGCATCCACACACACTGCCACTAATTGAAGTCAGGACTCGTGTAAACGTATTGGTTCTTGGTGCTCCTTTGTTACAATTTGTATTTTCGAATACTGTACTCATTTTTTCTCTCCTAAATATCACCATTTACTTGTGAGGTAAGACATTTTCTCTGCAGTATATGGATGCTCCAAATTTTAGGCAAGTTCAGCAGGTGCACGCCAAAACACATAAGCATCTAAACTTAAACTTCTATTGTACGTATCTGAATAGCTAAACAATGACAAAACTTTCTACTTTTGAGCGAAGAATTCCAAATCTGGAATAATAAAAAGTGCTTATCGCAATTACTCATGAGTGCCGGTTAAAGGGTTAAATGTGAAAAAAATCAATTGTTAGTCTTAGTGGGTCGCATAAAAGCATTAACTAGTTAATTAGGTAGTAACTAACTACTAACTAACTAACTAACTAGGTAATTAATAAATTAGTTTATGCTTTTATGGGCCACACTTTGGATACCGCTATTCTAGGTCCTTCATTGCTAATGCTAAAATAGGGGGGGGGGAACAGATTCAGATATCTAAATTGCTTTTCCCTGGTAAATAAAATGTTAGAATATGACATTAATCCAGATGCTCTTTTCAGAATTTGCGTAAAATGTTTCGTAGAGTGGCTTTCTAGATGTGAACGACTTATCTGAATTCATCACAGGACAGTAGTATCATCGCTGAAGTGACGAGAAGATTGTGTCGTATCGTTGTAGCATGCAGAGGAGCTGAAGAGACAGAGCTTGATGCTGAAGTTCCCCAAGGCTACGTTGAACCCGAAGAAGAAGCGCAGGCAGCTCCCTCAGACGGAGACCCTGGACTACCTGGAGCGGCACGCGAAGCCGGCGAACCGTCGCCGTATCGATCCCGTCGTCGCCCTCTCCACAGTCCTGGAAAGCATCCTCAACGAGATGCGAGCGGTGAAGGACGTCGGGCCCTTCTTGCATCCGGTGAACCCCAAGATGGTCCCGGACTACTTCCGCATCGTCCGAAATCCCATGGATCTCCAGACGATGCGCGAGAAGTTGCATCGACGCGAGTATCAGAGTCGCGAGGAGTTTCTCCAGGACGTGAAGCGGATCGTCGAGAACTCGGCTCTGTACAACGGGGAGAAGAGCCAGCTGACGGGATCCGCTCGGAATCTCCTGGAATTGTGCGTGCGACGCTTCTCGGAGAAAGAAGAGCGCCTGATGAAGCTGGAGAAGGCCATCAATCCCCTGTTGGACGACGATTCCCAGGTTGCCCTCACCTACATCCTCGACAACATCTTGAGCGGCAAGATCAAGAGCATGCCGGAATCCTGGCCGTTCCTCAAACCCGTCAACAAGAAGAACGTGAAGGACTACTACAACGTGATCCAGAAACCGATGGACCTGGAGGCGATCGAGAGGAACGTCAAGGGGCACAAGTATCACACGGGCTCCGCCTTCCTCGGCGACATCGAACTCATCTACGAGAACAGCCGCAAGTACAACGGGATGGATTCACCCTTCACGCAGAAGGCCCTCGCCATTTACAATGTGGCTAAGGAGAGCCTTGCACAGGTTAGGCCATGGCACCATTTCTGCATCGTGCCACCGACTTTTATTCTTCGTATATGATGTTATTATGAAGAAACCACCCAATCTTGTATGGCCATAACTATAGAAGGGACTATTGAATTCAGTTGATATTTAACGGAGAAGTTGATGGACCTATATGGCTTTATACCATTCCTGCTAGACGGCGGTATGCTCAGGTAAACGTTGAAGAATTATAGTAAATAGTGTAATGACGGGGAATGCAACTGCTCGATTTATAGTCTGTCAGAGCAGTAAGTGTTCAAAGTTATCCGACTGCACGACTGCATGGAGCCTGTGCACAACACCAAGATGCATGCATCAGCCTCATGCATTCCAAGCGTCTCAATTTACCTACATCGACCAAACGCTCTAAGAACATTTTGAAATTGCCATCAGAGATTTCATGTAGCCTCTGCCTCGCAGTTAGACTCTCAGCAATGACCCCATAGGGATGTGTCTTGAGGAGAAGAGAAAAGGAAACTGGCGTCACGAACGCTTGCTTCCTCCATTCCACGGGCGTTCGGAAACTTTTCTCTGCAATACGTGTTGCTTCTTCCCATGGCTTTGAGAATTGTATCGATTTGCCTACACATTCGAGAGTTCCTGTTTCACGTCTCGATGAAATCCTTCTGGATGATCGTTTTGACCGATTAATAAGACCTCCGTCCACCTATAAATTGGAGCAATAGGCAAGTTTTCTAATAAATGTTCATCCTGCACCCTTGAAATTCAAATCGATTTCATGGTACACTGCTACGAGCTTGTGTTCCAATTATCATAAAGATCGCTCAACTCCTTGGAGATTATTTTTTTGGGCGATGTGTGTACCTGGTGCGTAAGTAAAGAGCGAATGACATGGACATCTTCGGCACTTCACAGTTTCTTCCTTTTTTCTTCTTTTTTTTTTTTTTACCAGTGTACACCCTTTGTTACTTATTTTCCAATCCGTTCCACTCCGTAACGAGCGATAGTGATGGACATGGTTGTGGCGCTTTGCAGTATGAGGAGTACATCGGCCAGCTGGAAGTGAAGATCCGTGCAGTGCAAGAGGAGGCATTGGATGCAGCAGAGATGGATTCCACGTCCAACCTGGACGAAGACGCATCGTTCCGGGGTGCCCCGTCCACCCCCGGAGGAGAAGAGGACTACCAACTCGGCCTGGAAGACTACGAAGACGACGAGGAGGAGACGACGATGGACGACTACGGGGACGAGGACTACGAGGCCGCTCGGGACCCGCCGCGACCCGCTTCTCCCATGGACCTGGCTCGGGATCTGCACGTCTCTCCGGAGGGATCCGATGCCGAAGACGTCGAGGTTCCTCCAAGGGTCAAAGAAGAGGAAGACGAAGATAGAGACAAGCTCGGCACCGATCTCCACGTCTCCGAGTCCGAAGACGACGAGGACGAGCGCGCCGGCGGCATATGGTTCTGAATCCACTCCAAATCGTGGAACCGAGTGGCCGAAAGAGAAGAAAAAGTGTCGTTAGAGTGCTCTTTTTCCATTCCTTGTGTACACAGCCTTGTCGTGATCGATTTCCTTTTTAATTATCTCCTACGAGAATAGAAACTAAAATTATTTGGAATAAATATCCCGTGAAGTGATTGCTGCATTGTCGATCGAAGCGATCCGTTTCACGAAGAACGACCGAGATGTGCCTGTCGGCTCGGCTATTTACGCCATTATTTACACCATTAATCCAGCCGAGGGACCTGAATGGAGCAAACCGACGAAACGAGAAATGGGGCCAGATGTCCAACATTCGGCAAACATCTCTTCGCGGATCCCAATAGCTGTGTTCCCCTTTTGTTCTCGATGGACGCAGTGTCGTTCGAGTTTTCCATGGTGGAAATGGAACCGCAACTGCGATTCTTCCTGCTCCGTACCGTTCGTTCTTCTAAACTATTAGCTGAACCGATCGGGAGGGCCCTGGGAGCCGGGTGCAGATGTATTCACACCTTCTGTGCGTTGCTGTCGAACGTGGTCACTCGCACGCCACCTAGCGTAAATGGCCTAGGCTACGGGGCGGTAGGCCTCACGTTGCGTTAGCCTTACCCATTCTTAGATGACGCAGCGAATGGGACTGTTTTTCTCTCGGAGCGTCTCGAGATTTCGAGCCGAGACGACCGATGGTGCGAAGCATCGGTCTTGTTTACGACGGAAGGCATCGAGGGAAGAGAAACGATCGCGCGGAGGGGACCGTAAGGGATGAAGCGAGAGGAAAAGAAGTGGGAGGGAGGTGTATAAACACGTACGAGACGTAATCGCCGGTGGAGAAGAATGGGGGGGCTTCGGGTTCTTTTCGTGTGGCCGGAGGGGCCTGGACGCAGACACGGATTGGAGGGCGGTCGAGCCTCCAGGCTTCATGCCATCCCGTGCGGGTAAAAACTCCTCCCCACTCCGCCCTGCTTTTCAGTCCGGGCCGCGTGAGGCTGTGATGCGAACGAGGAAACCGTGCCGACGGTCCGTGAGTGTCTCGCGTCCACGTCACGTCGCGCCACGAGGTAGCGAGTTCGAGGAACGCCCCATCCGTTCGCTCCTCGCGAGCGGACGAGGGTCTCACTCACCGATTCCTTCATCGTTCCGTAAGTGGACGAGATACCGAAAGATGACCTTCCCCCTTGCCACTCGTAAACGTGCGGTGATGGTCTCTTTGGGGCATCTCGGTGCGGCGGGTGACGGTTTCTTTGGGGCATCCCCGTCGGTGTGGCTTTGGCTTGTGACCCGTGTCGGAAGATCACACCTACTTCGCGCCCCGGCACAATCTTTTTTCACCCTCTCCCTCCCTTCCTCCCTCCCTCTCTCTCTCCCTCTCTCTCTCCCTCTCTCCCTCTCTCCCTCCCTCTCTCTCTCCCTCTCTCCCTCTCTCTCTCCCTCCCTCCCTCCCTCTCTCTCTCCCTCCCTCCCTCCCTCTCTTCGGCCTCGCGAGACTCAACTTGCGCGTACGTGCACCTAAACTACACTAAATGAATGCATGGTTTCCTCATAGCTTCACGTCCACGACATCGGCGTGATGTCTGGGAGCCATTGGATTACGTGACGTTCGAGTTGTTTCGGGGGCGTTTGGCGAGAATCGCCTAGCTAGTTTCCAGTGAGCGTGTGTCTAGCTTTGGTCTCGGGAATCCATTTCGGCTCGACCCCGAGCTTCAGATTTTGCCGCGGTCCCGTTCTGGCGCAACAGCACAACTTTTTTTCACTATTAGAAAAAACCGGTTCTTACTCTGGGAGATTTATTACTGACAACGGGAAAACGGATCCTTTTTTGTCCATTTCCGCCGATTTCCCTTGCATTTGGGGCAGAAAAAGCCGGAAATGAGGGAGCGAGAAAAATAAATAAATAAATGACCGTCCCCCCCGTCGTGTTGAATTCCGCAGCGAACGATCCCGGATCGTAATTCGTAGGGCTGCCGGAAAAGGTGCAGGTTCCCCACGAAAAGGTGCGAGTCCCGCCACGGAGTCTGGGCTCCGGACGAGACGACGACTTGTTGCAACCCTGCCTTTTTAGTCCATGCAACCGGTGCCTAAAGTGCGCCTAAAATGTCCTATGACAGTGCAAGGTTGCGAGGAGACTGAATACAAGGATCTGGGATCCCAGATGGAGAGAGAGAGAGAGAGAAAACGAGAGAGAGACTTGTCTTCAGTCCATGAATGATGAGGGTGTCGTCACGTGACAGGACTTGTCTCTTGTCTTTCGTGTCTTCTCGCCCCGCTTTTCTCTTTTCTCGCTGTCCTCTCTCTCTCTCTCTCTCTCTCTCTTCCTTCCCGTTCGATTGCCAAAACAGGATCGACTTTATTTTGGAATCCGTGTTTTCATTCCGATGAGAGATTGCCGAGGCGCCAAGAAAAACAAACTCGAAAGCGACGGATAAATACGCAAGAGGAAGCGAAAGGAGGGAAATGGGATTCGCGTTTAAGGAAGACGGGAGGAATCGGAGGAAGACGGGAGGAATCGGAGGAAGACGGGAGGAATCGGAGGAAGACGGGAGGAATCGGAAGAAGACGGGTGGAATCGGATATCCCCTGTGCACCTCGTTGCGAGGCCGAAGGAGGAACGAGCCTTCTCCCCGCTTCTCCCTTTTCGACCCCTCGCGCGAGACCGAGACGGAGATATCTTTTGCGTCCCGGGACCTCGGCAGAAGCCGTTCTTCGTCGACGAGATTTCGGAGGAAAAGGTTAAGACGTGCCGAGTGGGATGGGGGAGGGTGTGGAGGGTGGATTCGGGATGGGGATGATGGGGATGATGAGCGGGAGCCAGGATTGGCCTCGGTCCAATCCTCCTCGACTGGCATTTAATGGCTTCCTTCCTCCGCTCGCCTTCAGTTCGGTTCCTGCCGTGTCAGCGCCGGGGCGTGCGATCCGGATCGAGTGCGTGCGCGCGTGAGTGCGTCTGCGTGCGTGTGACGTGCACCCGGGAGTACGTGTGGTATCGATCTCGATGCAAGCCCGTCTATCTGTTACAGGGTGAGAAGAGATCAGAGGTGGAGGTGATGCGATGGCTTCGTGGATGAGAACCGAGAGACTCCCGCTTCGCTTTCTTCTCGTCGCCTTCTATGGAGGTCTTCCCGCTTTCGTTCTTTCGTCTCGTTTAGTCCTATTCTTTCCCCCCGCCGTTCGCGACGCAGGGATGCTTTTAATCGTCGAGGATCCCACGCCGATGAAAGACCGCCCGCAGGATAACGAGGCCGCACGATCGCTTTCATCGGGGCCGTCGTTCGTGACGTCGGCCGTACGCGAAACGACCGGTGCGATCGTCCGAGCGCCGAGGCCGCTTTCGATTCTTAGCGATCCGACGAGTAGGGTCGAGCACTCGGTCGTGGCCGCATCCGGTTCTATGGCCACTTTCTCGAGGGCACTCGAGCAAGGATTACGGATTTTAAGTCATAAAATTAATTTGCAAAGGACTGTTTCTACTAAGATTTTGAGCGATATGGTCTAAACGTTCCGTGCACGTTTCACCCTCTTATATTGTTTACACGCGATTAAATACGGGATGGCCAAAAGACGGATCCGCAATTTTAACCATCTCCCTTTCGGGGCCACGCGATAGATTTTATTTGAATATTCTTTCAAGCGGCTGTTCCTGATAATGATTGTGAGACCATTCCAAGTCCAGTCTCGAGGCAAGATTAAAAGGAAGAATTAGGTCTATGATCTGAAGTGTGTGCCTCAGAAGCATGACCTCTCGACCTCTCGACCTCTTGCGAAGGTGAAGAGTCCCCTGACATCCACGAAGAGGAAAGCAATTACCTTTCCCCTCGATGTTACGCCGACCGATCTCGTGTAGCTTTGGTCCCAAACCGTGTCCATTTGGTCCGATATCTTGTTTTTCTAATGCTTGCACGAGAGATAAACATTATATATAACCTTCACCTGATTTATTTTGTGGTGACCATAGGAGGCGATTTTACTCAAAAAATAATAACAATTTTATGATTTGTTTTTGTAACTTTGGCTTGTTGATGTCATTCATCATTAATTTAAGGCTCATTAAAAGCTGAAACGACACATGAGATTAGCTAAGGATTGAGATAAAATGGGATAATGAAACGGAGAAGTGCCTTAAAGTGGCCATAGGTGGGACCTCGGCCTTGCCCCGACCCGAAGGGTTTGGGGCGTGAGCAGACGAGACCTACAAGTTCCATCACTTTCCTAGAAATGGTATCATTTCGCAGAAAAAACAAACAAACAAAACAAGTATCTTCGGTGCTTGTTTCGAGAAGAAAAGCCCTGCGCGACATAGCCTTTTTGTATGAAACCTTTGCCAAAATAGTTTTTAAAAGTGAAGTGGATCGTCTGACTGACCCAGGTCCGGATCTGGTCTGGATCTGGTCTGGATCCGGTCTGGATCCGGTCTGGATCCATTTCGGTGATGGCAGCAGCCGGTTTTGCGCTGCTCGAAGCGGCTTCTTTCGGTTCGCTGCCGATGGTTCTCGCTATTTCTCCTTGTCGGGAGCATGATGAAATGGAAATGGCTGTTTCACGGAGTCCATTTCCGTCCCTAGTAGCGGTCCCTCGCGAATGAATGCAACGCCGATCTGCCCTTCCGTTCCTTCCCCCCCCCCCCCCCCCCCCCCCCCCTTGTTTTCATGGAAAATACAGCCTCCTCCCTTTGATCGACGTCGTCCACGTTTCGATGCCTGATTTCCGTTGCCGAAATCATAAACGGCGCCGACACCGTGCGAGCTTCTTTCAACCGTGAAAGTCTTCGACGTCGTTCGTCTCGGCCCGTCCTAGCAGGCCCCGTCGAACAAACGTTCTCGATACGAAACGACCCTCCTGGCTAAAACCGGTCATTCGGCGAAGCGACTCGTCTGCGAAAAGGGGCTTTCGGTGAATCCGTTTTCTACGAAACGCCCCGGTTCCGACCCGAATTCCCGATCTCTCTCCGATTCGATCGGAAGAATCCTATAGTGCGAGGCACTAACGAGGGCCTCGCACGCCATCTTGCGTGACGAGCGGAAGCGGAAGTGCAAATTCGAAATTCGTTGAATCGGGAAGAATAATCTTACGTCGAGTGCCGAATAGCGTATTTGGGTTTTATTGCGAAAGCATGCGGCAATAGCGATCACGGTCGAGTTTCAATTAGAGTTTCCCCCCTACCCCCCCTTCCCTTTCCAGGATTGGGATGCGTCCTGCCGTACCTGGGAGTGCACTTATCGGGTGTTAAGGGTGTATCGGATCAGGAGACGACGCTGGCGAATGCCCTGCCGGCTCTCTTGGTGATCTTGGGCCCGCCGGTGGCCGGTCTGGCGGTGGACAAGGGCTTGGGCCGTCCCAGGGGATTCCTGGCGGCTTCCCTCGTCCTCACGGGAATCGTGACCCCCCTCCTCCTGCTCGTTCCGCCCTTGGGCAAGCACGCCCCGCGACCCCCGCGGATCTCGTTGACCTGCTCCGCGGAAGGAGCCGCGGTGGTCGTGGAGAGATGCGCCGGGAGGGGATGCCTCGACAACAAGGGCGGTGCCATCCTCTTCGAATTCCTCGTCCACGGCTGTCGCTTTCGATGCGGGGAGAATTCCACGTTCTGGGGTTACCCGCACCTCTGCACGGTGGGGTCGTCCGGATCGGACCTGTGTCGGGTGATGAACCCGGACCCGGCCCTCGAGACTCCCCTCCGCATCCGCTCTCCCTTGTCGCGTTACGTGAAGCGAGAGGATTCCTGTCTCTACCCCTTGGTCCTCTATTACCTCAACGGAGAGGAATATTCGGGACTGAAGTGTCGGCAACTCGCCGACGATTGCTCGGTGGAATGCGACGTGGACGGAGAGATGAACGCGACCCGACGCGTGGGATCCCGCTCTCTCGGCTCCACCGCCGAACCGGAAGCGGATCACCTCGCCGACAACGTGTTGACGGAGCCGATCTGCGATTCCCGTCCCGTCTTCCCCTGGGCCCTCTGGATCTACCTGTTCCTGAGGACGTTCGTGGAGCTGCTCCCCGCCACCGCCTTCGCCTTGCTCAACGCCGCCGTGCTCCGATCGGTGGGCGGAACGAGGATCGACCGAGAGGTGGTGTGGGGCCTGGCCTCCATGGCGGGCTTCGCCTCCCTTTGCGGCTACCTCTTGGACTTCCACGCCGAGGTGTTCGGAGTGCAAGACCTGGCCCCCAGCTTCTATTCCCTCGCCGTTCTCATGCTTCTGGCCGCCATCCTCACGGCCGCCCTCCCGCGTCACTGCTCCAAGACGGGTGCGGAGCACGGGAAGAGGAAATCCGGCTGCGGGACGGCGAGGGATGCCAGCTTCTTGGGGATCGGAATCTCTGCCGTTCTCCTCGGGATGTCCCTCGGCGTCTTCCAGATGATCCTTCCCGTGGATCCCATCCCGATATTGACGGACTCGCCGCATCTGAGCAACGGCATTTTGGTGGCTTGTGGAGTCCTTCCGGCTCTTCCTCTCATGCTTCTCTTCACTCCGCTCGTCAAAATGGCCGGGGAGGCACATCTCATCTTTGCTGCCTTCGCCATCCAATCCATACGCTTTGCAGGTCTCCCTTCTTTTTTTTTTTCTAAACGTCGTGGGTTTCTCTAAGACGCGATCGGGGATTCTTACGAATTCAATGAAATTTAAGTATAGAAGCCATTGATGCAGGAAGGGGAGGATTCTTTTATGGAAAATGTTATGGCGTAACTTCTCCAGCATTCAATCTTTGGTTGCGTCATTGTGAGAAACTTGCGATGATGTGCATTCGCTCGGCTGCTTCAACAGCATGATGTAAATGAATCAATGAAGCGTTCATCATCCTCATTCAGGATACTCGTACCTGGAAAGTGGAAGCTATTGGGTGATGGGTCTGGAGGCGCTATCGTCGGTCTCCCATTATGTAGCCTGGTGGGTCCTGGTGGTCCTCACATACAAAACTTTCGGTCACTCGTACGCTGCCACCTCACAAGGAATCCTCACTGCGCTCCATTTCGGCCTCGGTCAGATTCGTCAAAGTCTCTTGTGATATGTGAACGACACTTTTCTTACTTTATAAACTAAATCTAGTTTATTACATTATTTTGTTACTTACAGGTCTTTCCCTTTGTGAAGTTGCTCTAAAGTTTTCTTCAAAAGCACGACTTTTCATACTTTCAAGAGATTTCAATAGTATACGTGTTTTCGTGGTAGGTTCACCTCCCAGAGCCATCATGAAAGAATGCGCCGTCTTTCAGGTCGTGGGCTAGGGGTGCTCCTGGTAGGATTCGGAGGTTCCCAATGGGGTGCCCGGCAAACCCTGCGAGGTGGATCCGCGGCCTGTGCAGGGTTCTCCTTTCTATTCCTCTGCCTCTATCATCTCTACCTCAAGATCAGGGGTTGGTGGAGACAAAGGAGGTTTCATCATCGTTACCAATCTCAAGGTGATTCCATCCCGTCTCCTCGATAATTCGGAATATAGCCCGCTGGTCAGAATCTGTTTTGTAGAAAATTCTACTTTTAACGTGATGCGACGACTTCGCTGATTCTGATTTAAAGAAGTAGACGTAACGTGCTCTAAAATTATTCTTTTTTTCACGTGAGTGGCGTGGAAATTACATAGAATAATGATTTCCTCCGAAGGTAATCGATTAATCCGTTCGCATAAAACCAACTATCGTTGCCTCGTTTGGGATGCCGATGCATCGTCGTGTTTCCCCCATTCTCTGTGGCGAGGAAAATCATCGTATCTACCTGGATGAAAGCTGTGATAATTACGTGGAAATTTTCTTGATGTTGGTCGAAAATCAAGGGGACCATGAAGGGAAGGGGGATAAGGGAAATCATACCCCAAGAGAAAAAATGTTAAAATGAAAGAAAAGAGGTGAACATTCTCGAAGGAAGAGGTTGACTCCGGGACGCACTCTCCCGCTCACCCTTGAATCCCTTTCCCCTCGAATGGGCTCTTCATCGCCCTCCACATTCCACCCTTTTCAATTTTCTGGTTGCGCCCCTCATCGAGATGCCTCGAGAATTTAAATGACTCATCGCTTTTCGTTCGTATCCTCTAATTTCCGGAGTCATGCTCGATCGATCGCGAAGTCGAGCTCGATGCGAATTTCTCTACACTCGAGCAGAAATGAGAAGTTTCGGTGGATTCGTGCCTTTCAGGTGCAGGGGGAGGCGTGACCCCCGTGGTGACCCCCGTCGTGACCCAGGGAGCTTCGGGATACTCGAGACTGGGTACCCGATCCGCTTCGCCTGTCCGCCTTTAGTCGACTCACGTCCGAGCATTTCGACTCGAAAGAGCATTCAGACGTCTGTTGTGATATCCCTCTTTCTTGCCCGCTTCCCGAGTGTTCGCAATAAAGCCAAATCGGCTCTTCCGTCTCCTTGCCTTTCTTTCGCCGAGACACCGGGAGTCCGAACGACAGACTCCTCGTCGCCCTAAATTACGAAGAAAACGGATAGAAAACGATATCTCGATTCGTTCCCATCGGAAAAACGTCTGAGACGTACGTTTAGAGCTTTTGACCCCGAGACCAGAGGTTAAAAGAGAGGTGGCTTCGCGGATTCCCTCATCCCAGATGACACACGTGCATCGTCTGAAGGCGTCATTTTCCTGTAGTCATCCGAACGAGGACGGATGAACCTGCGGTCCAGAGTCCGCAGTACCCGGTGTCTCCGTCTCGGAACTCAAATATTCAAGGTACTGTCAAATGAAAGCGATTCGGTGTTCCCTTGTCTCATGGTGCCCGCTGTATCATTTTCATCTGACCGTACCTTGTAAATGTGAAAATCTCAGGTTTAAGCCTTTCGGGTGGTGGTGGGAACGATATCTCCGATCCTCGATCGTAATTCAGATGGGACGAGAAACTTTTCTCATCTTCCTATAGCTCTCGCTTCATCCATCGCTTCCGTATGTTCCTTTAGAGAAACACGAAGGGAAATCGGTGCGAAGGATTTCGAAGCGCATCGTCTCCGCCTTATGAAAAAAAATATTGCTAATGCGATAGTGAGAAATGCAATCTAGACGTTGCCACTCGAAACCTGGTCGTCGGTGCGGAATTTCGAAATTCGGAGGAAGGAATCAGTGAGACGATAGACAGTGACACCCGTAATCGCCGCTAGATGGCACTGGAACGAAATACAATTCGAAGGAACGTAGGAACCGAGCGGAAAGTAGAACGGATGGAGAATACGTGCTGCTCGATTAGCAACACGATAAAAATTGATTGGACGCGACTCGTTTAGAGTTCCGACAATCACATCCGCATGGGAGAGAAAGGAAGTAGACAAGTTGCCAATTTTCGAGCAACCCAATGCGGGGCCGATTCGTCTGGAAGCAAGCACTTTGATTAACGTGTGCGAAGGGCATGGGTTCGTGCACGTTGAACAGGTGGACGATTCCTGATTATTAGAACCATTAAGAAATCGAAAAACACGAAATAAACGCGAGTTTATTATTTTTTAAATCGTGGATTCGGTCTTTCTCGTTCGATTCGTGATACGGGCGGGGTCTTTCAAAAGTCACGCAACCCACTATATACTTTCTGAAAGACCGAAATCGAGTATCCGATGAAAACTGGCTTAATATCGAAGGAACACATCTCACTCGTGAATATAAGTGCGATGGTGCGTGTTGGAAGTGACCACCGCGTTCCTACAAACACATTGCGACACGCTTGCGCATGTCCGCGGAAACATGATGTAAGGTCGCACGAGTAACGCCGGCGATGGCCTGTGCAATGTTTAGCTTCGAGGTCTTCGAGTCTCTAGAATCGCTAGCTCATAACTCTTACCCCACAGTAAAACCGTCAGGTGACGTGAAGTCTGGAGACCGTGGCGGCCAGAGATCCTTGTTCGACTCACGCTCCCCAAGGAATTCATGAAGCATCTCCATCGTTGAGTTCGCGGTGCGAGCGGTTGCTCCGTCTTCTTCATGCCACGAGTCGCGTTCGTCGATCTCTAACGCGTCGATCGTTTGTCGAGTGACGTGTCGATGACGTTCAGCATTTGCAGTTTCTGCAAAAAACACGGGATCGACGATACGTGATACGACAGCCGACGCGTATGTGTTCCGGTCCCAACGGCACTCGTTTGCGTACGGGGTCGTGCGACTTTTGTGCTCCCCCGTAGTTGCGAGAATCTCCCCGATCCAAAGGCAGTCGAAGGACACGTTCCCGCGACTGTCATCGCACTGTCAACCGTTCCGGCCTTGAAACGGAGTGATGGATGTTTCTCCGATACGAGGCCGGGCTCCGCGAAATGTTCTCGACGGCGTTCGGCTGCACACACGAACCGGTAGGATGTTTATCTTTCGCAGAGGAACGGCATTCGGATGCTGGCAGAGATGAAGTGCAACGTGCAAAGGACGGAGGCCGCATCGGGCAGGGATCTCGTGCTCCCGAACCCCAAATTCTCCATCTCTCTTCGCTTCGAATGCGATACGACGTTCTGACACTCACCGATCGGCGGGACGAACGGATGACCGTCCGCGAATGTCGATGGCAGCCCGGAAATATCGATCGGGAAGTCTGCCGTTATTTCATTTCGAGCCGATGCTCCGACCGAAACGATTTCCGTCTGGAAGTGCATCCGGTCGTTCGACTTCGGTCTGTCGAACGTGGCTCAAGAATGGACTCTCTCGAGTCATTTTTCTACAATATCCAGGTTCAGAAAGTGATATATCTATCCTTGGACCGATGTTTCGATGTTAACCCTCTTCCTCTTCGAAAGAAAGCTCGTAAATGTGCCAGAGACCAGGAAGTGCCATAAACGAGAGACTTCCTGGCTGACGCATTCCCGTGCTGCCGTTTAACACGTGGATGCAGGGATTGCGCTTACGCACGGATTTCCAACGGGGCACGGAAGAAAAACCGTTCCGTGTCTAAACATCGACACGACAAGAGATCGACATGCCAAAACATAGACATGCCAAAACATAGACACGACGAGACATCGACGTGAAAAAACATCGACACGTCGGTGCATCGACGTGACGAAACATCGACAGAATCCTTCATATGCAGGAATAGAGACGAGGAAAGTACCCCGGAAAACAGGAATAACGTCCACGCCATCGTATTGTGTCCTCGCAGAGTTATTTACCCCTGCAGCATACATTGATAGAAAAAAAACTCATGTAAGGTAAACTCATGTTTGGGCCGATTCACCACAACACACGTTGGCATTTTCCCACGGCCTGGTAAGTAGCCGATCGATCATGGATTCGATTATTTTTTAAATCCGAGTTTTCTTTTATCGTGAAAATATCCCCCGAAGTCGCTTTCTTTTCGAACGGCTTTTCTTCGTTTCGCGGCTCGTGGTCTTTTTTCATCGCTTTTGGAGCAGCTCGCCTCGATGGAAAATGCATCGTCGGCTTTGTTCAGGTCTTCCGAACGCATCATGGTTTCAGCCATATCGCGATTCCCTTAAATGGAGGTCGACTCGAGAAAGACTCCAGGGCAGTGGCGTATTTTGGCTGAAAGGTGAAAGGGGGCAGGGCAACAGAGTGGAGACGTCAAACCCCACCTG
>CAJPEV010001413.1:0-66719 GCA_905338385.1 Darwinula stevensoni
ATACAAAAATATTTAGCTTTAAGAGGGTTAGGCCTACCCAAAAATTAAGGAACGCTCGACCTCGACACGTGATATCGAAATGGACGAAATCGCCTCATGATATCACTAACTATCTTGAATTGGCCATTCTCATTGTGATTTACCGGGAAAAAACTGATAAAGTCGCCGATCTGCCCCTAGCCTAGTACTGCAATTGTTAGATCCATCAATTTAATTGGATGAAACACAGGGCCATAAAATGCAGCTTTTAGTGTGACATTCCCTTAAATTTCTTCACAACTCTACATATTCTTGCTCCATGTGAATTCCCCTTGGTTCCTCCAAAAAAAAAAATAGTTTTTTTTTTTTCATCTTGATTTGGGCATGGAGGAAACAATCTTTCCTCCATAAAGAATGGATAATTATGTTTATGTTACTACTAAGGCCAAGGGTTTCTTAATCAGCAGACTGTTTTATACAAGAATTAAATCTGACAGCAGCTAGTACTGAAGAAGGTGCATGTAAGTTCTTTGACATTTTATTTTTAATGTTTTTCCCCTTCATGTGAAATGAATGCAGATTGAACACCAACTGTTCATATTTTGTGACTTTTTGCTTTTGTTTCCTCTTGCCAGACATGAATCACTCTTGGCTGTGGATTTGCAAAGTTTCACAATAGAGACATACATTAAAGTTCTGTTTATTTGGAAAGAATTTGAAAATGTTCTTGATTCTTGCCTATATCCAATGTGTGCCCCAGCTGGATGCCCACACCCTGACATCACAGCTGCCAGCTGCTGCTGCTGGTTGTTTCATTAGATGAGGACCACATTTCTGATCAATGTGCTTGTGCAATCCACTTCCATAATGTCTACCATGCTTTGGACTTGGAACAGAATATGGACAAACTCTGAATGTGGTTTACTTGTCATTTGGTCAGACCCTGGGCATGCAACTGTTGGGCACATTCTTAGTGCACTTTCTTACCAAGGAGGTTCAATATTGGATGCAAACTTTTTGCTGGTCTTACCCATTTGCTTTGTTTCCATTCTATCCCAGCAGGCACTTTTCACTACCCATGTATTCCATTTTTGAATTCAAAGTACCAAATGATGAGACTTAAGTGGAACCTGTCTCAAACGGTTGAATGTCTAGGGACGGAAAGCAATGCTCATGGCCAATCGGAGTTACCACGAAACAGAGAGGATTGTGGAAGCACTGCATCCAAGGGGTTCAGACTGGCCTCTGAGAGGAAAATTCTTGCACAAACAAGTAAAACTTACATATTTGAGTCTTCTTTTTTTGTTAAAAGACAAGGATTTTGACATTTTCTGCCAGTATTGAGAGTGTGGAATTTTTACTTCCATCCATATAGATGATTACCACTATGGGCAAGAGAAGTTGAGCAATACACACCAAGACTTCCAGGTCTCACTGGACAAATGCTGGCTTTCTCTCAAAATGTCTTTTCTTATCTCCAACATGTAGAGAGGAAGTAAGCTATCTATTTCATTTGTGGTAATTGCTGATTGTTGGCAGTTGACTGAACTTTTATTTTATTCTTTAGGTAGCTCAAAGTTGATGTCAGGATTCTCAAATCATATTTTTAAAATTCCAACTTCCTCTCAACCTGTCTCATTGAATCTCCAAGAAGTCCTACAAGGAGAAAGTGAGTACAGCACATCATGATTGGTCTCAGTCTTGTTCTGGAATGGGTGACAAATATTTATGTGACCATGTGTTCATGTGCAACTGTTGCTAAATGTTGATATGTGAACTAATATGAACATTATAATATCTTAGACAGCACAAAATCTACTTCAAGATTCTCAGGTCTTGTTAGAGAACCCAGCCCTCCACTCAAATCCCTCCACTATCCTTTTCAGTCTGCAAAATGCCCAGCAAAGTGGAAGTACAGTACTTGTCAAAAGTCTCCCCCCCCCCATAACTTTATCAGATGAGCTGATGAAGTGACGATTATTTTATTGTATTTATGTTCACTGGACATCCTAATCATTAATGCAATATAAAAACTCTCTCACTTTCAATAACTTCAGAAACACAGGTTTTCATATTTTGTACAAGTCTTACAGCTATGTCAATTTGGAGTACCTTCTAATCCCATCTGATTGCCAACACCTAGGACCCATCAGTTCTGTACATCTGCACCCAAGTAGTTTCCACACATTTTCAATAGGGTCAAGGTCAGGCAATGCAGCTTTACAATCAAGTTCTCCAACCCCATTCTCTGCTCACTTCATTGCCGGCTTCAACTTGTGCTTTGAGTCATTGTCTTACTGCAGTTTCCTTTATGTCAGTTTAGAACTAAATCAGTCACTGGCTGTCAGTAAGAGGCCGCACTTGTAGATGTTGCACAACTGCGTGGTGTTGAAGTTCTCTTTGAAGCTAATGATGCAACCAAATCCTCTGTTTGAAAAGCAACCCCACATGATGACTTTGGTGGGGTGCTTTATGGTTCAGGGAGCTTTCTTTTGTTCCAACAAATTCCAGACATGCCCTTTCATCTGATTCAGATATACCATTATCTCATATGAGATTACCAGCTCCCAATCAGTAGACAGTTGGGCTTCAGCCTGTTTCAAACAATAATTTTAATGGTCTTCAGTGAGCAGTGGCTTGGAAAACAGAGAACTAAGTTTTGTCTCTGCTTCATTTGCTCAGCACCAAAAGGTATTCTGCCTGATCTCAACCCCTTTTCTCTTCAAATGGTTCTCAACGTCACAGCCCAATGGTGAAATTTCTCAATTGTTGAGTGAAAAAATCTGTTCATCCTATTTACTGTATCCTTATGCACATGTTTCTTAGGCATGGGGACTTATAGCTCACAATCTATCTCAAAAAATGTCCCTTTGTATGTGCAGAATGTCCAACAAGAAAGTAAGTCTGTTTCATGCAAGATTAAATTATTTCAATTAAATATTCGGTACCAAAAGTGTTGAACATTGCAGAAATATTGAAGGAGCTTCCTACCATGAAAGTAATATATTCCTAAGTACTGAATCTTGAGTGAGGGAGACAATTAATTCATTTTCTAAAGCTATGGATTCCTTTTCTTATCACTATGAAAAGGATTGTCCCTCTTGCTTATGGGCTTAAGTATTGGTAAGACATTAACTCACAATTTCTGTAAATGTTAATTTGAAACTTCATGAAAACTTTGTGAAAGCAGTATTTAATTAAATGAAATGTAAAAATTTTTGTTGCAGGACCCTGGAAAGGAGGGCTGATTTGTTGTCTCAAACTCATACAATTGCTGGTTGTTACCTTAAGAATTTCTAACATCCTCTTGAGACTTGATTGTGTGAATGCTGGCAAACTTGAGAATGATGAATTACTTTTGAGCCATTTTAACTGAAACAGCTTGTTTATGAAAGCAAGAGGATTTTGATCATACCACTGTGCAGAGAACTAGTGTTACTTAGTTGGAATGAAGAGTTGTGGCCTTCTTCAATGGAAACTATTATCAAGATCATATCCCCCTTAGAACATGGACTTACATAAAAGTCTATATTTGGTACTAATCTCCATGTGCAAGTGATATTGAAGTATTAGCATTAGAGAATGAAAGAAAATCAACATATATACAGGGTATGATGACCTTCATATTTTTACAAAATTGGCAAAACAGCAATTTGTTGCTATAATATTAACATTTGAAGGACTGAACGGAAAAATGAACTTTGCACCTAGACCACCTTTCCTTTTAGCCCTTCATTTATATCTTATATTACTGAACTCATTAGATAGGTTGCTGCATTCACCATAGAACCATAAAATGTGTTAGTTACATTAAATATGTTTCATTCAGTATGGCTACTTTGAAAGTCCTTGTCACCATTGAGCAAGATCTCATGTTATTACAAGAGAAGAAGTTCAGCAAATCAAAATTCTCATCAGCAACATGCCAACAAGGAAGACATTAATTGGAGATATCCATGAGTTCTTACCTCATACTAGAGTTAACTGAAATTATCAAGAAAGCAGTTGTTTAAAATGTTATTCCAACAAAGGAACTCTTCTTGAGAGACTCTTCAGTCTGAAACTATGGTGTATTTTGAAGCAGTGAACATTTGCATGTCATGTACAGGTTTCCTACTTATAAGGGAGTGGAGGCAGTTCTATTGGAGAGACAGCATGTAGCATCCAGGAAGGCTCTCATTTGTGACAAAAGTCAGCAACCTTTTCAGCCTAGAAGGCAGGATGGGAATGGATAGCTTCGATGCCCTTCCAATGGACTATGGTGTACAGTGTACAGACTGTATCATCAGTGAGTATAACTCCTTGTGTAATCTTAATCTTAATCTTGCTTTTCCCATTGAGATATCTCTTTGGGTGGGGGGGATTATTGTGAGAGGGCCATTTTTGAGGACATACTGATAAACTCATGATGTTTTTTTTCCTAAGAAGATCCTTATAATCTCTTATGTTAATGGGAAAAAATTTGGGAAAACGATTAAGGTAATTTTGGGGGATATGGCCATAGAAAATGGAACCTGGTCATAATAGCCCATCAAGGTCAAATTTGACTTTTACAATGTTTCTAAAATATTGGTTGATATCTCCTTTATTATAATCCCAGTGAGGCACATTCAAAAAAACCCATGGATATGGTGCCTTTGGATCTTTTTCAAGTTAGTCCCAAGTGGCCATATTACCCCTATAGTTGGGGGAATATGGCCACTTCTGAAAAAACAACTCCAGGTTTTCCAGGAATGTGTGAAGTATGCTGGAACATGTTGAGTACATTGAAACAAAATATAGGGTGCTCAGCAGTTGAAAAAGAAACATTAACTGCATTGAGGAGAAGCAAAGAAGTCTACATCATTATCTGACTTGAGGAGAACTTGAGGAAAGCAGGATTGCAACTCTTTTGCTTTTGAGTAACATTGCATGTGATTGGGAGACTATATGTAGAGACTGTGTGTAAGAGGAATGATCAAGCATAGATTAAAGTGAACATGCACTATGAGTGGGAAATATAAGGTCTAACATCAAAGGACAAACATTCCAAAGTTTTGAAAGCATGCAAGCATAAGTAGTGCCAAAAAGTTCATAGAATGCCCTTTTAACTTTATTACATGAAAGATATTTAATTGCCTTCAAATTTCATACCACAAAAATTTCTGGAGTTGTCTAGCAGATATCCAGGAGGCGGTGCATGAGTATATCCTTATGCACCAGTTCCTCATGTAGTGCGTATTTCATCCAGATGTCCTATGCATCTCTCCATATATCCAGAGGAAGTGCATAGTATGATCTTTTTCTGCCTGAGGTCCCACATGAAAGGAAGCTGACGCTACCAATAGGTCAGTACAGTGCTACCGTAAAGTGAAGGATGTGTCCATATTACCCAAAAATCGAGGTGGCCATATTCCCCCATATTGACTTTCGTGACAAATGGACAACACTGTTTGCAACCTGCAAGTGAAGGGGCTAGCACTTTCGACAAACATGCTGGAGGGACCATAGAATAACTTGTAACAAATAGTCTTTGTATCCATGCTGCTATTAGGAAATATATGTTTAAGTTGCTCAAGGTTCATTTTAATTTCAGGGTCATTAGTTGAAGAATCACATGCATATGACATTCAAGACATCAATGTATCCTGAGTTACAGTGAGAACTGGATTAATGAACAGGTCTAAATAATTCAACAATTGCATATACTCATTGATAAAACTATTTTTAAAACTTGCCCAAATTAATTATTCAGCCTGTTAGGGGATTCATCGTGAAGGGCCATATTACCCAAATGGCCATATTTTTCCCAAGTTACCCTATTTCTTCATAGAAGGTTTTTAGTACTTGAAACATTATGAGAGTTCAGTTTGACCTGGAGAGAAATGGCTGAGCTAGAAAAATATTTAATAATGTTATTTTGTAACAACTCAGTACAGTCATTCAGAATATTGACTCATGTTGTTGCTCATTGCTTATTGTTTCTCATTTTGAAAGCTTCATAGCACTGTCCTGAGGGGTATAACTGTGAAAGTTCATGACTGGTTCACTTAACCCTTTCAGTCCGGAATTTAAAAATATAACTGATGAAAAAAAGATTTTTCCTTATTCAACCATCCACAGTGAAATGTCAATTACCAAAAAAGTACAAGTTCCAAAAGAGGTCACAGGGACTCAGAAGTCTTACTAGGCCTCTGGGCCATGCATGCCCAATGCATGGCCCAGACCCTGCTAACCCTGCAAAATATGTGGGGAAAATGTGGGACTTATGAGCCCCACCCACCAGGACAAAAAGGGTTAATTCAATATCAGGATAAAGGCAGGTATGAAATCACACATTCTTGGAAAGGTAGACAGGAGAATCTATTTGCTCCTTTCTTGTGTGTAAGTCACAAGGTTTCATGCTATAGCACATTGTGGAGCATGATATGGACCTGGGAACCCATTGAATTAGTGCATTAAAAAGAGAATTTGGTTGTATATTAATACTACCATGTTCCCTTTTAATGCACCTTGATCAAGGTGGGGACTTTGCAACCTTACAACAGGAATACAGTGAAAATTTAGCAACTCTTAGTTTCACCTCCCCATGGAACTCTCCTTCTTTTTAGGAATAATTAAAGTTTGTGGTTTGGTTGAAGATCTGTACAATTCAATTGTCAGAAGAACAGAAATAAAAGTTAAACTGCATGCCATATAGTGCTCTCTGTAAGTATCATATTTTTTAATATTGCTAAGCAGGAATGCACTGATCCTTTCTATCCTCAGAAGGTCAGAAAAGCTACGAGTTGATGGTTGACTCATCAAGGAGACGAAATGAAGATGAAGGAAGCCAGGATCATCGGGATAGGAGATGAGAGAGTTAAGAGTGAGTGACAGTGAAGAAACGTGGCCTCTCCTTTAATGCACGAATAAATGGTACCATGAATCTGCATTTACTTCCTGATGCCCTCACTTTTTTAATACAATGAGGTAGTGTTTTTAATATGGTAAATGCTCTGCATTCACATATTCGGGGCATTTTGCAATTGCTTCTTGGTCACCATCTGGATGGCACTGAATTGCACCGTTGTAAATCAACTATATACTTTTGATACCCACTCTAAAAAATTTATTATGTAAGAAACCAATGTGAGAATTTAAAAAGCGGACTGCTCTAAACTATAACTACACTTGAAGAATTCATGGGTGCATCCACCAGATGTCCGTTGTATCTACGGAGATTTTAAAGAGTACGCCCAATTGGATTTCCAGGTGTTGCAGTTGATTATACGCAGGATGCTCCTTGCGGATGTTCAGCGAATCTCCGTACGTTCGCAGGAAATTCGTATCTTGCGTTCAGAGATCCGCTGGACTCAACTTGGAGCATGGAGCAGATGTTCAAATGCAACAGATCCAGGACACCTGATGGATGTACTCCAGAAACTTAAGGAAACATGCATATTCATAGCATTCTGATGGGCATTGCTTTCTTTAACCTCCTCATCACGGTATGCATGTTTCCGTGTCTTCATGGTAAGAAGAGGGAAGAGCTTTCCCCCCATATGTTAATATCTTCCAATTTGAACCCTTCCATTCATGTCCACTTGAATGGACTAACTATAAGGAGTATCAGCTTTAATTCCCAGATCTTCAGCTCAAAAGGGATCAGAGAAGGAAGAGAACTCATTATTTGAAGTTCTTTTTCCTTCCGTCCAAGCATTCCGATCATGGTACAATTTTCCTCATCGCCTCGGGTGATGCGAGCTGAAAGTAAAATGAGTTTTTCATTTTCACATTTTCGTGCCGCAAAATTTGGGTGCATGTCAATATTCGTAACACTTTGAAGAGCATTGCTCTCGATCCCTATTAAAAATCTTGCACTTGGGCGCCTTCCACTCACGCCCGTCTGAATGGACGATGGACGGGAACGAGGGATATCAACCTCCCAGACCCTCTGCTTCAGTTCATAAGGGAGTTGAAAAAGATCTCGAGAGGAAAACAAATAGAACTCATCATAAGTAGTTCTACCACCTTCCGCCCGAGCGTCCCAGTCATGGTGCGATGCTCCATATTGCCAAGGGCGACACGTGCTAAACGATGGCCAATTTTTCCTGGAGTCATCTGAGAAAGGGAACCCTCTTCTCTCCAACCATAATGCAAGAATTACCCGGAGTCTTCTTGAGATGATTTTCCACTCTTGACAAATTTTTAAATTGCATCTACTAATTACTACTTTCCTTCTTCTACGTGAACGTAGGAAAACATGAAATGCAATACGAAAGCAACTGCTGAATCGGGCAGTAATAACGTAGGAATCGAGATACGCACAGCGGCGGGTTCAGCCTGGCCTCGCTGATATTGTCGGAAATGGCATTGCCATTTTTATTGACAGAACTGTCAGAGGGAAGGTCTCCCAGTCTTTGCTCGACATCCTACGAGCATTCATAAAACATCCACCAAGAGTTTTAACTCGCATGTTCATCGCTTTTTTTTTTAGGTTCGTCCGGCGGCATGTGATTTCCAGCTGGATGGGAACCTCCCAGAGGACGTTCCGTCGGAACGAACCATGGTTAGTTCGGAGAGTAGTAATACCCCTACAGCTTCTATAAAAGGCATGAACGTCTGAATGGGATCATCGGCACCCACTAAGTTTTGAGCAGGTGCCACAGTCCAGTTGTCCAGAGATGGATAAAAGTCAATAAGCGGTCATCCTTTTGATATTCATAGGATATCATCGCCATTGGATCGATATCTTGTTATTGATTCTGAGCTTAATCTGGGCTGAATTTCCCTACATATTACCCTCAATTATTTAAATTTGATTGAGTTTTAGTTTTATGGAATGGCGATACGAGCATGGGATTTCTAGAGTTATTTTTTAAATAGAATCTCTCATCTTAGGTTGAAACCAAGTGACTTCGATCATTATATCAATAGTGTGACATTGTAATTGGACTAGTGCATGATTCTATTTACAGTACTCGACATTACGAACTATACGATGTGTCAGTCCGTCTTTGGACATTCCCCAGCCGTTCAACAAAGGAACTTCATAGGACAACTTATCATGGTCTATCATTGGATGTCCTTGGATGGACGGGCATGCACGTTGAGGCCTTCCGTCTGGCCTGACACCTATCAGTTCATTCAACAAAAATTAATTTCCCACAATATAAGAGAGGTCGTGCTGAATTCGCCACTGTACATGTCTTGATTCCCGATACGCTACTGGATGGTTCTGTAGGAGCTTTCATCCTGTACATTATATTTTCCCACAACCGTATCAAGCAGAAGGAAGGAAGTCGTTTCAGTTACAGTGGACGCCGCTTATTGAAATCGCTGGTTATTAACAGCTGGATAGTGTCATCAAATCTCGAAAACAAAAACCAAATCCAATATTTCACCGTATTTTCCTGCGGTTTGTCATCACCTGTCGCCGGATATTGTTATCAAGGCATACACCGACCGCTGTTCTATTACATTAGTTACCGTATGACATTCAGGGAAGGAGAAGGAGTGAGATATTCCTCCCCGGGGTTGAGGGGGACATTTCCTCCCGGTTGTGGAGAGAGCTGTAAACGGTCTTGAACATTTCCACTCGCTTGACATGTACACAACGCTCATTTCTTTGGGTGCATTTGCCAGACAGTAGGTCACGTTCGCAATGACTCGAGTTGAGCATTCATGAGAACGTGAATCTTCTGACACGTTACAACGAGTTGCCAAAGGTTAGTCAAAGAGGAGCTGCTGCTAAGCTTGGCGTCTCTCAGCCACGCACGTGCAGCCTTGACGGTGCGGTGGTACAACAGAAATTCATCGTTTGTTCTACAATTTGATGACAAAAATTGAGGGTCTCAGGGTCCCATAACTGTGACTTCCACGCAGAGGATTTTGGAAGACTACTTCCTTCAATAAAATCGATTTGATTTAGTAAAAATTGCATTTTCGAGATGACGATGTTGGCGATGTCATGCTCCAATGCGTTGACAACTTTGACTCGATTTTGAAAATATAGAAATTGCGAGGACATTGTTCGGTCAACATTACATCAACATATGTCGGGCGAGAAATTCGAACAAAGAAGAATCTCTGACACCTTGTGAGATGGAGACAAATCGCCAACCCAGAGAGTTCCCTCATATGTTACAGGCACGGGTCTCCTGTACTTTTGGAACGGTACTTGATATTTTCGCCACAAACGGCACTGGGGAAGGTATTTGAATTCCTGGACATATTTGACGAAAGGGGTAATCCAACCCAACGAGATCCAGGGTAATTTTGGCTCTGGGAAAGGAGAGAAGAAAGTTGACATGTTGATGTGACTCCATGAGACCCCTCTGCCTTCACTACAAAAAATCTTAAGTGCGATTCTGTGGGTCGTGCTGAAGGATCCATGGAGTGAAAACCGGTTATCTTTCCTTTGGCTGCAATCACTCTACCGTCTTCCATTCTGGAAACCAGGATGTCTCTATCTCATATATTGACTAGTATATGTGGTATGTACTGTATGTCGAGGTCGGAGAGGGGCATCTCAATTTTCGACACAACCTGTGAAATATCGTATTTACACTGGATGGCTTAGGCGGAGGATTAGAGCAGTCCGTGTGAGTTTTCTCTTATCTTTCATTTGATATCTCCTGCCTTCGGTCCTTTTGGTGACTTGAACAGATGCGTAGTAGGTGCACCAACTTCGAGATTTTCTCATCCGGGGGAATCTTTTCCATGTCCCAAGCGCATGAATGCAGAGGTAATGAATGCACGAAGTAAAACCTCTTCTTGAAGACATTTCTGCATGACATTTCTGTGCGGTTCTTCTCTGAATGAAGGAAATGGAGTGCGCAAAAGATTCCTCTATGGTCTGTGTTGCCCCTGCTGAAAAAGCCCCAAGTAAATGTGACGTTGCAATTGCCTCTTGGCAGGGTCGGACTGGCGGCATAGGGCCCCTCCCTCCAAAACGGGGGAAGAAGGGCCCTTGGTCTGAGGGCCCCTCGTGAAAATTCCCGGTGGGCCAGTCCGACCCAGCTCTTGGATATTAGAACAACTTGAAAGACCCTGGATTTATTATGCTTCTTTTTTATTGCTGTCGTTTACAGGTACGGCGGAGAATCCATCTATGCATTTGGCCCTGGTCATTTCAACTGCTTCTGGCCCTGCTTGCAGACTCCATCTAGTGTCACATTTGTCAAATGTCGAATGTTTGTGTCTTGTGGCCCTCCACGGTCGTTTGAGTTCATCCTCAACATGTTTGTATTTTTTTTTTATCCCGATCCTGATCAGATCAGATCTTGATAATAAAAAAGGATTCATCTGAAAGTTGTGTCAGCTGGCTATCCCTTCTCCAAACATGGGACTCTTTTTTTCTTTTACATCTTTCCGGTGAATGCTGAATGGAAAATAAAATGTATATATCCATTCCCTGAAATGACTCGAAGTTGAATGTCATTACTTGCAATTATTGATGAAGTATTACGAGGCAAGATGTAATAGTGATGAGGTATGGATTGTGCCAACATTGAGGAGATTTACCATTCACGGATCGGATCGAGAGGACTCCAACCAATTTAGACGAAACACAATAATGCAGCCAACAACAGTTTTCAAGTTGGTCTGAAATTAACGGTTGGAAGGGACTCTTAATTTCGGAAATTTCACAAGAAGCAATAGAATCGACTTGAGCAAGGACAGCGTTGTTGCAAGAACATTTGAAACTGAAGAGACAGCGACTGGAAATCGAAGTTCACAAGTGGGGCGAGTCCATTCTCTGATTTCGGGGGTGGTCGGATGGCGAGAGAGTCCACCGTGCGGAAAGAACAGGGGGAGGTAGGCTGAGTGATGACGTCACGGAATTCGACCTTGAACTCCCACTTTTTTACGGGTTTGGAAAAAGCAGCAGGAGGCAAGATTTTCGCTTTTTGCCGGAACCGCCGTGATATCACGTCTGTGGCTGGATTCACCTTCATTTGACATTGACTACTCGCAACTCCGACTTCCCCTCGAAATCGAATGGACTCGTCCATCTCCCCCATTGCATTGAAAAGGCCGGTTTTTTCGCCCAAACGAATCTCCTCTACCCCCTAGCCGAGAGGGAAAACATTCGTCTTGTGATCATGGGACGCAAGTTCGAATCCCTGCTCTGAATTTATTTATTTCCTGTTTTTTTTTTAATAATTACTTTCCTTTCTCTCTGTCTCTGTATTCTATTCGATGATGGAATTTCAGGGATCGATTTCATCCTTGTCTCTATGCACAATGTGTGAACGTTGTGTCTATGTATGAACATTTCATTTCAAATTTTCTAATTGGAACGCCCTTACTCTTCGTAAAGGATGAACTCATGTGGAGATATTTCCTGCGGATGAGACTCTCAGCTGCAGCCGTCAAGTAAGGTGAATGACCGTTTATAGTCATCATGTCTGTAATTGTAACAGTCTCTTGGAAAAAATGAAAGTAGAGAGTTTTCATTTCCTTCCAGATGCACGAGGAGCCGTGACGGCCCGGTAGACAAATGTTCGGCAAGGCGCTAGGGTCCGATCACTTCATTTTAGGGGCCTTTCGATACGTCGCAAGCCCAACGTGCGACACAATCCTATAAACGCTTTTCCTCCACTGTTCTATCACTTTCGGTAACTTTACGTCGAGAAAGCACAATTGTTCCTTGAAGCATTTGCAAAATAAACGTGGTGTGCGCCAAGACGGTGAAAGGCTGATGTGAGATGGTTGGTTCCCACCCGAAAGCATTTGCTCGGCTCCAGTGCGGCATACGTAGGGTGGATGCCCTTCATCCAACCTCGGACCCACCGACGATCGTGCTTCCATCGTTGGGGGAAAAAGAGGGGTGGCCTCTATGGGGTGGTCCATTCCCGGCCAGGGGAGCCCGACGCCCAACTCATCTTCCCCGTTAAAAGATTATGGGCAAGTGCACCCAAATTCTTTGCTCCACTTCAGCAGCTAATCTGCCCCATATCGTGTCGGTACGGATCGGGTGCGTCACACAGTCCCACCGGCTTCTCGATACTTTTTTTTCCCTCTGAATCTCGCCTAGTTACGAGTGAATGCAGCAAATGAGTCTAAACATGGCTTTATTCAGAGTCGAGAGAAAAAAATTGAACAGGAAAACTCGAAATAAATGCGAGAGCGCAAGCCTCTCCCTCACACAAATCAGAGGAACCCTTCGGATTTTCAGTGCTGTAATTCTGGAAGACATACTTGATAAGCGTTTCCGTTTTCTGGAAAATGCAGAAAAAAAGCATAAAAACCAAATAAGAAAATCCTGTACTCAGAAAGTATGAAAAGCAAGTGAACGGGTCCTCTTCTCTCCACCGCGAACACACAAACCCCCCGAATGCGACCGACGACGCGGTCAAGCACGATGGGAGAAAATTCCATCCCAGAAGATAATAAAATACACTAATAAAAGATGCATCACTTCCATTCCCAAGGCATTCCCATTCCTTTTCAATCCCTCCGAGAAGCCATTCTCTATTCACCTACGTACTCCTGCGACGCTCCAGATGTCTTCCATCCGAGAGTCATCATGGATGGGATCCTTCACCTTCCTCACTGGGCAACGATTCGTAAGCGGGACGTCGGTTAAATTCATTAACAATTGGTTAAATTTGGTATCAGGGTCCACGCAGATGTATTCCCGAATTCACGAGTCTGCGAGGCAAAAAAAATTGAGCAATACCGACTTGTATTGCTCAATTTTTTTTCTCCTCGGCACCGGGGTCACAGCACTACAGAATTGGTTACGACTTTCGATTTCATCGGTCTCGCCATCACCACGACGGGCAAGAACCGAGTAAAAGCAACTCGTCATTGTCACTTCCCGGTCTGCACAGCATTATTCATGCAAAGTTGTAACAGCATCGAAGTCTCGACATCCACAATGTCGAGTCGACGCAGAACATTCACCCCTACATCGCATCAACGTCTCGAAATGAGATAGGTCTCAGCAATGTGCATGCTGAGACCTATCTCATTTCATACATTGTACATGCACCGATCAAATGGCGCATGCGGAAGAATGAGCATTCGCAATTTGATTTCTGAAGCATTCCGTGAATTATCAGCTGAACTGAACCCCATCTGTATCGAAACTAGAGATTCCCAATCTCAACATATATTCTAGGCCGAGATGAGACAGAGACATGAAATGGTCCCGCAGAAGGAAGACGACTGCAGAGTAATTGCAACCAAAGAAATGGCTGGTAGTCACTCCGTGGATTCTTCCGCGCGACCCACAGTATCAGATTTGGTTTGGTTTATTTTTTATTCCAATATTAGAGAGAGGGGTCTCATTGGGTCATAGCAACACGTGAACTTTTTTTAAATCTCTGTTTCCAAGGTCGGAATAAACCTGGGCCTCATTGGGTTGGGTTGCCTCTTTCCTTGAAAATATCCAGGAATTGAGACCTTCCCCGGTGTCGTCTGTGGAGAAAATATAAAAATCGTTCAAAAAGTACTGGCGATGCGTACCGGTTGCATATGGGGTAGCTCCTGTGTCGGCGATTTGTCGCCATCTCACTGCAGATCAGAGAATCTTCTTTGTTCAAATGTCTCGTCCGACATATGTTGATATAATTACCGAACAATGCCCTCGCAAACGTCTACATTTTCAAAATCGCGTCGAAGCCGACTATGCATCGGATCATCAACATTTGTCTTGCCTCGACAAATTTGCTTCGGTTGTACAGCATTCGCGTAAACCCAGACATGGGATCCAAATGGTGTGTATCTTCTATGCCAAATGGTCGCCCATTTGTGTCAATGTTATGGTGACAGTCAAAGCAAAAGCTCAAGGTTTTTCCTAGCAGGGGTTGCTGAATTCCAATTGCACTTTCAAAACCAAAAGGCGATCTCACTCATTAAAGCGAAACTCCTGTAGTTATAGCAATTCGTAGAATCGTGGCAGTCAGAAAGGTGAAATACCGCAGAAGCAGAAATGTTACCAATTTTTTTTTACCCCAGCGGAGGAAACGGAGTTCTCAGCCACATATTTCTTTAAAACGGAAATGATCGGCATGATAAGAAAACGTTGAGCTTCCTCAAGCTTCTTTCTTTTATTGATACTTTCCCGTTCACTGCTTGGAATTCCGGGCTCTGATTCGCGGACGAATTCCGACGATGCTCGGACTATGAGAATCAGGCCTTAACACGGTTCTCCTAAAAAAAAATTTACACGAAAGGTATATTCGAACCAAGCATTTTCTTTTCTGGAACATTTTCAATGAAAAGGAGCATTTAACGGCCAGATATTGAAAAGGTAAATTTTCTGGATTTTTCATTTAAAATTTTTTTTTTCACGAATCCTGACTAAATCCATTGGTAAAGGTCCCATGCCGATAGCATGAGTTACCGAGACGGTTGAGGGTAGTTGAGGCATTCAATTTGTAAAGTAGTGAACATAGACGTTTTCGCTTTGTAGGGGCTAAACACTTCGTTGAAAGGTGCCGGTAACGCTTCAGAATTTAAAATGATATTTTCTAGGGGAAATCGCTATAGGCGATTTCCCCTTCCACGTGCTTCACGTGAGATGCGATGAAAATTGTAGTAGAAACGGCTAAATTACGATGCGTTCCTACTTCAGAAAGTGACGTTCCTCGAAATCCTGAGTATTTTAAAACTAATTTCAAGTTCCGAAGAGAACGACGGGAAAAGAATGAAGGCTTTCACAAACCCTGAAGATCGTTGGTAGCGAGTAAAAGGGACAAACCAGTCGAGATACGAAGCTCACTTGCACGAGGAGTAGCCTGTTTGGGTCAGCTCTGTACAAGGTCACTTGCACGAGGAGTAGGTTAGGTAGGGGAGCTCACCTTGTAGGTTTTCCGAAAGGGTAAAGCAAGCAACTTCTTGGTGAAGGGTGTGCTCACATCCGAAAGAATGATTCCACCTTCCCCGTGCGGTGCTGGAATAAAAAATGTTGCTGGGAGTAAAGGATCATTCAACTCCGGCAACGTTCGACTTCGATTTCAAAGGAAAGGCAACTGGATGAGATGGATGGATGAGATGCAAAGGGAAATACCACTGATGCCTCACATTTTCTGCTTTCAAGCGTCGAACACTTCCACGCACTTTGGACTGCATCTTACCCATGCTTCCGGAGGTGGCACGAGTGGAAAGCGAGCTCCAGAGACGCAGACACATGTTCATCAGATGTTATCTCAGTGATGAAGGAGATAGGTTGTCCCTGAGACGTCCAACTCCTCCATTCCAGAAACATCCCCATGAAAATATAGCTTTTCTAGGACAAATATGGACGTAAGAAAGTCAAATGTGACAGTTGAGTGATATTGTGATGTAAACTATTGATATGATACTCTCAAAATCAAACCGTGATTTCGTGGCAAATATACTTCTCTTCATAGTCCAGGATGCAATTTGAACTTCTCATGCAAGTTTCTCGATGACCTGATATCCTGATGGGATGAGGAACTCTTTGAATCCATGAGTCTCATATTTGAAATGCATGAGAAGTTTGATTCCTTTCGATGAATCTTGGATTCCATTGGATGCTACCTATAGTTTTCACTCTCATGGATTGAAATCAAACATTGTCTGCATGGTAAATGGAATAGTGGTACCGCACTATTCAAACTTGCACCTGCAAATTTGCATTTGAATATTTTTTCTACGGAAATGCGCGGAGAGGGCATCTCCCTTATAGACCAAGAGACAAGGCCTCAAGTCTCACAACTGTCGAATTTGACTTTCCTTATGTCGAACAAGCTTTTCCCTAAAATTCGACATCAGCACAGCGACACATTTAACCTTCCTTTGTCACATTTGACTTCCGTTTGTTCATATTTGTCTTAGAAAAGCTATACAATCCATATACATAAGAGGCTAATCTGTCATTCTGTCAGTCATTCCTGGAAACTCCTCCTAGACGGATGAATGGATTTTAATAATTAAGGTGTTAATAGAAAGCTCTTGACCTGGAGGCGATACATATTGAGTCAAAAGTCCAAAAAGTACGCTGCAAACGTGGTTTCTACGAGTTCTCCTGTCTTTCTGCGCGTCAGAGGCCTGCACGGGTTCACTTTCCCGAGATGAGCCTCGATCGGTCCGATTCGAGTCGTGGCCCGCACCCAACGCGAACGCCATCGTCGTCCGAGCTTTGCAGCTCCGAGCCGCGGATCGTGTTGTGTTGACACGGCCGGTGTCGTATGATATTTTTCCCCCCGTAATATTTTTCCCCACCTCCTTTAATGGAAATGAAGGGAGTTCGCCTTGTTCCTCGGCGACTATTTCTTCCGCGCCTTTTAGTGTTCCTTTTACGCCTCCATCTGCCTCGCTAACGTCTAAGCCAGTGTTGACTCCTCAGGGCGGTCTTGAAAGCCACATCAAAGATTCAAGCCCATTCGAGTGAACGTGCTCCTCATCGGACAAACCCAGTCGAGACATGTTCCAGTGAACGTGCTCCTCATCCAATCCATCCCCTCGAGTGGAACATCCAAAAGGCTTTCCCATTTCGTTCGTTGAAGAACCGTGAAGGGTGTGCTCACGTCCGAAAGAATGATTCCACCTTCCCCGTGCGGTGCTGGAATAAAAAATGATGCTGGGAGCAAAGGATCATTCAACTCTGGCAACGTTCGACTCCGATTTCAAAGGAAAGGCAAGTCGGGAGGACGCTGGATGGTTGAGATGCGAAGGGAAATACCACTGATGCCTCACATTTTCTGCTTTCAAGCGTCGAACACTTCCACGCACTTTGGACTGCATCTTACCCATGCTTCCGGAGGTGGCACGAGTGGAGAGCGAGCTCCAGAGACGCAGACACATCTTCATCAGATGTTATCTCAGTGATGAAGCAGATAGGTTGTCCCTGAGACGTCCAACTCCTCCATTCCAGAAGCATCCGCAACGCCCTTCACCTTGAAAATATAGCTTTTCTAGGACAAATATGGACGTAAGAAAGTCAAATGTGTCGCTGTGCTGTTTGGAAGAGTCAAAAGCAACCTAAGGTCAAATGTGTCGCTGTGCTGGATGCCAGACTTTAGGGAAAAGTTTGTTCGACATAAGAAAGTCAAATGTGGCAGTTGAGTGATATTGTGATGTAAACTATGATACTCTCAAAATCAAACCGTGATTTCATGGCAAATATACTTCTCTTCATAGTCCAGGATGCAATTTGAACCTCTCAGGCAAGTTTCTCGATGACCTGATATCCTGATGGGATGAGGAACTCTTTGAATCCATGAGTCTCATATTGGAAATGCATGAGAAGTTTGATTTCTTTCGATGAATCTTGGATTCCATTGGATGCTACCTATCGTTTTCACTCTCATGGATTGAAATCAAACATTGTCTGCATGGTAAATGGAAGAGTGATACCGCACTATTCAAACTTGCACCTGCAAATTTGCATTTGAATATTTTTTCTACGGAAATGCGCGGAGGGCATCTCTCTTATAGCACCACCAAGAGACAAGGCCTCAAGTCTCAACTGTCGAATTTGACTTTCCTTATGTCGAACAAGCTTTTCCCTAAAATTCGACATCAGCACAGCGACACATTTAACCTTCCTTTGTCGCATTTGACTTCCGTTTGTTCATATTTGTCTTAGAAAAGCTATACAATCCATATACATAAGAGGCTAATCTGTCATTCTGTCAGTCATTCCGGGAAACTCCTCCTAGACGGATGAACGGATTTTAATAATTAAGGTGTTAATCGAAAGCTCTTGACCTGGAGGTGATACATATTGAGTCAAAAGTCCAAAAAGTACGCTGTAATCGTGGTTTCTACTGGTTCTCCTGTCTTTCTGCGCGTCAGAGGCCTGCACGGGTTCACTTTCCCGAGTTGAACCTCGATCGGCCCGATTCGAGTCGTGGCCCGCACCCGACGCGAACGCTATCGTCGTCCGAGCTTTGCAGCTCCGAGCCGCGGATCGTGTCGTGTTGACACGGCCGGCCCGAAGCCCGATTAGGCCTCCAAGCTTGAGAACTCCAGATCTCTGATGACGTATTTGCCTCAAGGGGGGTCGAAAGGACTCTCGCAGATCTGCGCAGAAACGCATTTTCGGGTGGAACGATTCAGAATGAAGGGCATTCTGTGCAAGAAGACAGGGTGCCGAACCGTGCCTTTGGCATGGAAAACCGCGCAAGACAGTTATAATACAGGAGTCTGAAACTCATGAAAATTCCCCTATACGCCGAGAAAACCTCTTTCTTAGGGATGGGTTTTGTGAAATCGATGTCCGGCCATCTCTCATCCATAGGCGTAATGCACAGTACATAAGAGGATAATTTGTGTCGGAGTGTCATTCAGGGGAAACTCCTCCAGACGGATGAACGGATTTTCATAAGTGAGATGTCAATCGAAAGCTTATGACCAGAGGCGATACTTCTTGGATAAAATGTTTTTTTTTTTTTAAATCGTCCTATTTTCATGCAATAAGGTCATACTCCGGCTAATAAGAATAGCATCATACCGAACGATTCCTGGTCTGTGTGCTCACACGTCATGACCCGCACTCGACCTGAAACTCGATTGCCAGGTCCAAAGCCTGTTTTGTCCTTTGAGCTTCAGAATTCGAAGTCCCAAATGACGCATTCGCTCGCACCCGACCGGAAACTAGATTGTCAACCTCGCTTCACGCCCGATGCACGGGTCAGATCAGTCCTATCGAGCCGATCAGCATCCCGGCCAAGCTCAAAATCTTCCCCTATTCTACCTTCTTCTTAAATTAAATCCACGGGTAAAAAGCTAATTAAGGCGAAGAAGCGGAATTCGCCGAACATTTGCATACAGGCGATCGGGGTTTCCTCTAAAGAAGAAACGCATCCCCTTAGAATTGAACGAAAGCACGTCTGTTTGAAATTCAAAAGTTGAGTTGCTTTAGAACGCTATGCAATGGAACTCACTGGATATTGCTACAAAAAGGAAATGGAGAGTCTCTTCAGACGGGAACCATCTGATTAATCAGAGTTCCAAAAATTCATTCTGTGCGCCTGTTTAAAACTATAGGTGTCATTCGAAAGGTGTCATGGTGGCGATAACTATTTGGTTAAGAGTTCAAAAAGTTCTACCATTTTGACTTCATGGGGCCTAATTTCGGAGATAAGAATAGCATGGTACTGATTGCCTACCCGGGGGAAGTACTCACAACCAACAATGTACAAGGCATCGTCGGCTAAGGAAGTTGTTACTATGCTGGCAATGATATGTCCTGCTTCGTCGCGCTACCAATCCCATCGCCGATTTAAGACGGTGCTTCACGTATGTTTTCAGCATTGAGTTGGTGCTCCAATATGATTTTTTTTTTTTACATTTTGGCGTTCTCAAAGTGTCCTGAAAAAGTGGGGAAGTTTAAACTCTTCTCCGACGGGATCTACTGAACGTAAGGGAACGAGAGAAGCTGTGCAGTCAGTGGATATTCGTGCATGACGACGTTCACAAAACGCTGCCCCGCAGGCTGCTTCCAGGCATTTAAACTGACGAAGAAAGAGCAGAAACTCGTGCACGAAATTTTCTGATTCGTAAAAGCCCGTGCGCGCACGGGCTTTTACACTATAGTAGTATATCGTAATGAAGAATCACTTCGGGAATTAAAGTACCAGAAGGAACACGAAGTGGGTCCATCGGCACCGTCGGAAAACGCGAGGAAGGAAGTTCGAGAGAAAAGAAACAATGATCGTGTATCTCCCGGGAGACATCACAACTGATATAGGCCTACAGTCAAGGACCACGAAAAGAAAGCCAAGGACAGGAAATATTCCACAGCACAATTAAAGGCACGCAATTGCAGCAGAGAGACGGGCTACTCCGCTCTGAAACACAAGGAAAACACTGAGCGAGACGAGGCGTCATAAATGACCTAGAGGCAAGGAAGAAGTTCTCCCCTATCCCCTCCACATGCCTCCACCACTCAACCGATGCAGCCGTCTCTGGGCAGGGGCGACGAGGGAGAAGAATGATCAATCATCACTTCGATGAAGAATGAAGAATCATCACTTCGATGATGAGTATCTATTGTTGGCTTAAGAAAAAGGAAGCCTTTTTTTTCACAAGAGAACAGGAGTCCATTTCTTTGTATGCAAGATTTTGGCGCCACTGGGTTACATACACTACTGTAGAGCAGTGGCGTAGCGTCCGGGAGGGGGGGGGGGAAAGAGAGTGAGAGAGCACGTGCCCCCGCACTTTTCAAGAAAATAAGTATTTAAAAAAGCGAAGGAGAAGACCTAGAAAGGCATAACAGTATTACAGAGTTCCCAAGCCCACTTTGTCCTTTTCCCCTCCCCCACTTCTTCGCATGTGCTAAGCATTTCGATCCACGCTACGCTTATGCTGTACATTGTTTGCATAATATTTCTATATGCCACTTAATGTGGTGTAACTTGTGTTAAATTGATTCAAGGACCATTCTGGCCTGATGCTGTGTAAAAATTTGATGCCTGGGGGGGCGAGTGTGACACGGCCAGATGGATCGTCAAATGAAAGACATTGAGCACCATGCCAGTCACAGGACGCCCTGAGCCAAAGGCCCTACCTTGTCGGCGAAATATCGTGCCGACTCGAGTCGGGACACTTGAGGGAGTCATCATACGAACGCAATATTTATTATGCAATAGTTAGGCGGGCGAAGCACCTTCAGCATTCTGCGACCGGATGCAAATGCTTCCAGGTACAGTCGAACTCGGTTATAGCGAACTCGGTTATAACGAAACCTCGGTTATAACGAAGTCCATTGAAGGTCCCACAGACGAAATCGACAACGTTTATGTCCCTAATCCGTCATTCTTAGCTGAAATTTCCGTCATCGGAAAAATTAGCATTGGCGAGCCATAACTTTATATTTCCTGGATTCGGCATTCCTTGAGAGTCATGAAGGCGTGGCTGCAGCAATGTTAGGGAGGGATAATCCCCAGNTGGGTTTTGTGAAATCGATGTCCGGCCATCTCTCATCCATAGGCGTAATGCACAGTACATAAGAGGATAATTTGTGTCGGAGTGTCATTCAGGGGAAACTCCTCCAGACGGATGAACGGATTTTCATGAGTGAGATGTCAATCGAAAGCTTATGACCGGAGGCGATACTTCTTGGATAAAATGTTTTAAAAAATCGTCCTATTTTCATGCAATAAGGCCACACTTCGGCCAATAAGAATAGCATCATACCGAACGATTCCCGGTCTGTGTGCTCACACGTCATGACCCGCACTCGACCTGAAACTCGATTGCCAGGTCCAAAGCCTGTTTTGTCCTTTGAGCTTCAGAATTCGAGGTCCCAAATGACGCATTCGCTCGCACCCGACCGGAAACTAGATTGTCAACCTCGCTTCACGCCCGATGCACGGGTCAGATCAGTCCTATCGAGCCCATCAGCACCCTGACCAAGCTCAAAATCTTCCCCTATTCTATCGGGGCGTTCTTAAATTAAATCCACGGGTCTCACACTAAGGCTAAGAAGCGGAACTCGCCGAACATTTGCATACAGGCGATCGGGGTTTCTCTAAAGAAGAAACGCATCCCCTTAGAATTGAACGAGAGCACATCTGTTTAAAATTCAAAAGTTGAGTTCCTTTAGAAAGCTTGTGAAATGATTGTGAATGCTTGTGAAAGAAATGGATATTGTTACAAAAGGGAAATGGAGAGTCTCTTCAGACGGGAACCATCCTCCCGCCCTCCATCTCATTACTGAGAGTTCCAAATGCATTATGTGCGCCTCAGTTTAAAACTATAGGTGTCATTCGAAACCTGGTGGCGATATCTATTTGGTCAAGAGTTCAAAAAGTTCTACTATTTTGACTTCATGAGGCCTAATTTTGGAGATAAGAATAGCATGGTACTGATTGCCTACCCGGGGGAAGTACTCACAACTAACAATGAAAGTACAAGGCATCGTCGGCTAAGGAAGTTGTTAATATGCTGGCAATGATATGTCCTGCTTCGTCGCGCTACCAATCCCATTGCCGATTTAAGACGGTGCTTCACGTATGTTTTCAGCATTGAGTTGGTGCTCCAATATGATCACTTTTTACATTTTGGCGTTCTCAAAGTGCCCTGAAAAAGTGAGGAAGTTTAAACTCTTCTCCGACGGGATCTACTAAACCTAAAACGGAAAGAGAGAAGTTGTGCAGCCAGTGGATATTCGTGCATGACGACGTTCACAAAACGCTGCCCCGCAGGCTGCTTCCAGGCATTTAAACTGACGAAGAAAGAGCAGAAACTCGTGCACGAGATATTCCGATTCGAATTATTGGGTTGGAAAGAAAGTCTTGCAACACTTTCTGACGAAGCCCTGCCGAACGCCCTCAACGCGAAGCCGAACGCCACCACTCGCGAATCGGATTGACAACATGGCCAATGGAAAACGAAAGAGGCAAGCCTTCGCGATTGAAAGGAAAGTGTGCTTGATTAGTTTAATAGAAAGAGCTCGAAGTGAAGCTAGCGTCGCTCGCGAACATGGACTGTTTTCATCTGTTTCCACAATTTGAGAAAATCGTGACAGCTTCATCCGTGCTTACGAGAACATGTCACAAACTAGAAACTTCCTAGGTCTGTCGAGATGACATCGACGAAGCCTTGCTTAAGTATAAAGTAGTTCAAGGTCCAAAGAAGTGCGAACATCACAGTGGGTCAATCTTGAAACTGAAGCTAATGCAGTATGACCAATGTAAACTGGAGTTGTAACGTTATATAGCATCAAATTTGAAAGAGGAAAACGGAGTGCCAATAAAGGCAACCTCAGTTAAAACGACGGTTTTTACCTGGTCCCTTCGATGACGTTATAACCGAGTTCGACTGTATACCAGTCCAAGCAGGCATGTGAGCAACGGGAACCATATCATGTGGTATGTGTTTTAAAAATATATAAAACATGATTTCCGCTAAGGATGAACCGTTTGCAATTTCGATGACTCGTTAAAAAAAAAAATCGGCCTATATGAACAACGCTGCTTGCACGAGAATCGAATTGCATACCGGAAAATCCAGCTCCATTCCCCGAGCGAGATTTGGACTGTGCAAAGCGGTTGCCTTCACCTGGCCCAGGAAGCGATACCTGAGAGCAGTCCTCCCTCATTGGATCATCCCATGGGCTGGATGTCGAGAGCAATCACATATGCTTCAGTGATGATGGTAGAACTCGCTATAGCATTTCAAGTACTCGATTTTAGAACTCTTCGAAATGTCTGAAGGGCATGCCGCAAGTGAACATTTCATTTCGGCCCAAAATGGGGGGTGAAGGAATAGCTAACGGATGGATATGCGGTATTAGTATTTGGGAATTTATTTTACAATTGAGCATTTATGAATATTCCATTGAGGGCAGACCTTTATTCATAGCGCCACATTTACCGTCATCTTTGCTGACTTTGAGTGGAAAGAATTTCTCTCGGGCCTCAATGCTCCTGTGCTCCAAATCAACTTCTAACGAATGATTTCTACCTCGAAACCATGAGTATTCACGGTCTTCCGTTGCGATGATTACATTTCATTGTTTTCATTCTCAAGAGACCTGCTGGCCCGACATTTGCTGAAATGGACCGTCAGAGGGGGCATTTAACGTGAAAGTGGGAGTCGGTGCCGAATCAAAGGCCAGATTCTCAGTAGGAACGGCATCTTTTTTCAAGCGCCTTGCAGTGTTTCCATCATCATGGGAATCTATGGAGAAGTGATGCGATCACACGAAAAGCATATCTGGGGATAGATTTTCTTCCCAGCACTTAAACCATTCATTTTTTCTGTCTAGACATTTCGGAAATTCATGGAAGGAAATATTTTCTGCCAGTCGATTCCTATATGTATTCTTACAGGATGCGACAATGAAAACCTTTTCACTGCTCTTCATAACTAACAAGAGAATGAAAGTAAGGAACTTAAGAAAATGATCGAAAGCAACGAAGAGATCAGCATTGTATGTACAATGTTGCCAAGGGTGGCTCTGACAAACACGAGTGAACAGGGCCGACTTAACAGTATTGTAGGCCCTAGGCTAAGCAATGCACTGGGGCCTCTACCCACCCACCCACGGGAATAAAAATGTAAACTGTCAATAAAATTAAGCCTATAGATTTATTGGTACTTTCAACAAAATCAATGTTTAAACATAAAAAACATGCTGTAAAGCGAGGATTAATCAACACAAACTTTTGCGAAATTTCTTTGCAGAGAATTGATTTATAATTGGCTTGAAGTCAATGGTCTTCAGGATGTCATTTTCCATGCACACGAGTGAAAGCCAGTTCTCCGGTACCATGACTGCCTGCCATCATGATCACGACAGCAAGAAAACTGGGATGGGAAATTATGAAAATCCCATTGTAGTGAATGGAGAAGAGCCACCACGGACCCAACTAAGATGGCTTCCAATTGCCACAAATCCATCGTATTGTGCGCCATCTCCAGTTCNTGGGATGGGAAATTATGAAAATCCCATTGTAGTGAATGGAGAAGAGCCACCACGGACCCAACTAAGATGGCTTCCAATTGCCACAAATCCATCGTATTGTGCGCCATCTCCAGTTCTCAGTGTTCCAGCGAGAGGTCGAGTAATTATCCACTCTGCCAAGAGATCTCTCATGAACAATATGGCAGCATGGGGCCCCTGGGCAACTGCCCAGTGTGCCCATGCCTTAAGACGGCACTGCGAGTGAATGCTATTAAAGCAGCGAGAGACGAGAGAATGAGTGCGTGCAACCTGCCTTGGTGATGATGATGATCAACGAGGTAAACATCGAGGTTGACATCACTAAAAGCGCCCGCTTTTGCTGTGGAACGGCTCGCTGACGTCATCACATGCGCAAGACTTTACCCCCTCTCCCCAACACCCCTTGTGAGGGTAGTCTCGCAGCGAAGTGAACTGAACGGAATGAGACTTAGGCCGGATAGAAGAGGCCTGAGTGCTACGTTGCCAAATCTATGCAGCATTGCCAGATATTTTTCCACGCCCCACTCTTTCCACTCCGATGGAATAGAAATCCTGCAAAGCTAGTTTTTCAGTCGCTTTCACCTGTTTTATCCACTGAGCTAAGAAAAAGAACTGAAGTTGGCGCGCCCATAGGAGTAGTATGGGGAAAACGGCTGCAAATATAAAGCCATATTGGTTGGGACCAGGCTAATGCGGGCCTGCGGTGAGCAATGGCGGAGTAATGGAGCATGTACCGCGGGAACATTGGAGCAGTCCTAAATACGGAAGCATGCCCTTCCAATACCTACCAACACCTCTACCATGTACCTCGTGGTCGCCCTTCGTCTCCTTTAGCCTATGTTTACCTTCGAACGTTCACTCGAAGTTCGCTTGACTTAGACTTGCTGTAAAATATGTCGACTGTGATGATGTAAGGGCGGCGTAACGTTATCGCCTTCGTAGGCCCAGCAATCATAGGGACCAAACACCCTGGCATCTCAATGCAAAGTAGGGAACGGGCCCTCAGCATGGACTAAAGATGGCTCCATCCCAGCTTATCATTGTGCCTATGGGTCGTCCTTACCTGAGAGCTGGAGCGTCATCGAATTACCTTGATGTCTCCACCACTCAACCGATGCAGCCGTCTCTGGGCAGGGGCGACGAGGGAGAATAATGGAAGTCGCCTAAATTTCCACCTATGCACCTACGTCTCATCACTTCGATGATGAGTATCTACTGTTGGCTTAAGAAAAAGGAAGCCTTCTTTTCACAAGAGAACAGGAGTCCATTTCCTTGTATGCAAGATTTTGGTGCCACTGGGTTACATACACTACTGTAGAGCAGTGGCGTAGCGTCCGGGAGGGAGAAGGGGGGGAGGGAAGAGAGGGAGCATGTGCCCCCGCACTTTTCAAGAAAATAAGTATTAAAAAAACGAAGAACCAGAAATGCATGATAACAGTATTACAGAGTTCCCAAGCCCACTATGTCCTTTGCCCTCCCCCACTTCTTCGCTTGTGCTAAGCATTTCGATCCACGCTACGCTTATGCTGTACAGTACATACAATGTTTGCATAATATTTCGATATGCCACTTAATGTGGCTTAAATTGATTAATGGACCATTCTGGCCTTATGCTGTGTAAAAATGTGATGCCTGGGAGGGCGAGTGCGACACGGCCAGATGGATCGTCAAATGAAAGACTGAGCACCATGCCAGTCACAGGACGCCCTGAGCCCAAAGGTCTTATCTTGTGGGCGAAATATCGTGCCGACTCGAGTTAGGACTTGAGGGAGTCATCATACGAACGCAATATTTATTATGCAATAGTTAGGCGGGCGAAGCACCTTCAGCATTCTACGACCGGATGCAAATGCTTCCAGGTATACCAGTCCAAGCAGGCATGTGAGCAACGGGAACCATATCATGTGGTATGTGTTTTAAAAATATATCAAACATGATTTCCGCCAAGGATGAACCGTTTGCAATTTCGATGACTCGTAAAAAAAAAATTAGGCCTATATGAACAACGCTGCTTGCACGAGTATCGAATTGCATACCGGGAAATCCACTTCCATTCCCCGAGCGAGATTTGGATTGTGCAAAGCGGTTGCCTTTTCCTGACCCACGAAGCGATACCTGAGAGCAGTCCTCCCTCATTGGATCCTCCCATGGGCAGGGTGTCGAGAACAATCACTGTATGCTTCAGTGATGGTAGAACTCGCTGGAGCATTTCGAGGGAGACGGAGAGACTTTCTATTTTAGGACTCTTCGAAATGTCTGAAGGGCATGCCGCACGTGAGCATTTCATTTCGGCCCGAAAAGGGGGGGGGGGGGGGGGGGGGGGGGGAAGCGNAAAACACATACCACATGATATGGTTCCCGTTGCTCACATGCCTGCTTGGACTGGTATACCTGGAAGCGGTATTAGCAATGGCGTATTTTGGCTGAGGGGTCAGGGGTGGCAGGCCAACAGCGCGGGGGCGCCAAACCCCACCCGAGCGATATCAGGTGGGGAAAATTATTACCTTCAAGGAGGCGCCAAGCCCTGTCCCAAGGGCGCCAGGGGGGGTGGCTGCCCCCTCTGCCCCCCGTAAAATATGCCACTGGGTTTAGGATTTGGGAATTTATTTTACAATTGAGCATTTATGAATATTCCATTGAGGGCAGATCTTTATTCATAGCGCCACATTTAAGTTTAAATCTTTGATGACTTTGTTCTTTTGTTGCATCGTCTGAGTGGAATGAATTTCTCTCGGGCCTCAATGCTCCTGTGCTCCAAATCAACTTCTGACGAATGATTTCTACCTCGAAACCATGAGTATTCACGGTCTTCCGTTGCGATGATTTCATGTCATTGTTTTCATTCTCAAGAGACCTGCTGGTCCGACATTTGCTGAAATGGACCGTCAGAGGGGGCATTTAACGTGAATGTGGGAGATGGTGCCGAATCAAAGGCCAGATTCTCAGTAGGAACGGCATCTTTTTTCGAGCGCCTTGCAGTGTTTCCATCATCATAGGAATCTACGAAGTGATGCGATCACACGAAAAGCATATCTGGGGATAGATTTTCATCCCAGCACTTAAACCATTCATTTTTTCTGTCTAGACATTTCGGAAATTCATGGAAGGAAATATTTTCTGCCAGCCGATTCCTATATGTATTCTTACAGGATGTGACAATGAAAACCTTCTCACTGCCCTTCATAACTAACAAGAAAATGAAAGTAAGGAACTTAAGAAAATGATCGAAAGCAACGAAGAAATCAGCACTGTATGTACAATGCTGCCAAGAGTGGCTCTGACAAACACGAGTGAATGCTATTACAGCAGCGAGAGACGAGAGAATGCGTGCGTGCAACCTGCCTTGGTGATGATGATAATCGAGGTAGACATCGAGGTAGACATCACCAAAGCGCCCGCTTTTACAGTGGAACGGCTCGCTGACGTCATCACATGCGCAAGACTTTACCCCCCTCTCTCCAACACCCCTTGTGAGAGGGTAGTCTTGCAGCGAAGTGAACGGAATGCGACTTAGGCCGGATAGAAGAGGCCTGAGTGCTACGTTGCCAAATCTATGCAGCATTGCCAGATATTCTTCCACGCCCCACTCTTTCCACTCCGATGGAATAGGAATCCTGCAAAGCTAGTTTTTCAGTCTCTTTCCCTGTTTTATCCACTGAGCTAAGAAAAAGAACTGAAGTTGGCGCGCCCATAGGAGTAGTATGGGGAAAACGGCTGCAAATGTAAATCCATATCTGTTGGGATCAGGCTAAAACGGGCCTGCGGTGAGCAATGGCGGAGTGATGGAGCAGGTACCGCGGGAACATTGGAGCAGTCCTGAATACGGAAGCATGCCCTTCCAATACCTACCAACACCTCTACCATGTACCTCGTGGTCGCCCTTCGTCTCCTTTAGCCTATGTTTACCTTCGAACGTTCACTCGAAGTTCGCTTGACTTAGACTTGCTGTAAAATATGTCGATTGTGATGATGTAAGGTCGGCGTAACGTTATCGCCTTCGTAGGCCCAGCAATCTCAGCAAAGGCAGGCCTGGAACTTGGAGGCCCACTCGAGAGGTTGCAGACTCGCCCACATGAAAGAAGAGTTCCGACATGACGTTACGACACTATGACACTCCCCCAGAATTATTAGGCCTCCAGCACCATGACTGCCTGCCATCATGTTCACGACAGCAAGAAAACTGGGATGGGAAATTATGAAAATCCCATTGTCGTGAATGAAGAAGAGCCACCATGGACCCAACCATGGCTTCCAATGGCAGCAAATCCATTCTATTGTGCGCCATCTCCAGTTCTTTTTCTTCGCTCAGTGGTTTTATCAGCACCACGGCTCGCGTAGGTCTTTTATTCCTTCAGATCTCTCTCCAAAACTTTTATTTTCTCCTGCCTCCAGGCTTCTCCATGGCAGTGATTTATCCAATCGTGTAGGTGATGTCACGTTTCCCTAACCGATCATATCAGTGAACATGACTGTTAATATTTTTAAATATTGCATTAATATATTTATATCATGCATTATATAACAATATAAGTCTGAATGTGATGGGAAAAAATTGTAATACTAGAATATATTAAGAAAGAACTCATTGGCTTGGATTGCATACGTTTTCTCTCATAGTACCGCAGATCAAGCGAAGTGAAATGTGAAAGTGGTGATGAAGTCATATTTGTTTCGTATTATTGGCTTCGCAAACCCAAAATGATAGAGATGGGAGACATGATTGCCGACTTAGAACTCAGTTTCTCTTCAATAAGTAATGAAAAGAGGCGAGATATTCTCGAGAACGGAAGGCCCACGCCAGGTCTCCAAATTTTGCAAAAATACGGGGCGAAAGCTCGCGGTTTCCATAAGGTCTGGTACGAAAACTTGGGGTGAAATGGAAGGTGCAGGGACGGGCGATTCAGAGACAATTGGTCCGGAACTGAAACAATGGTCAGTTGACGGTGTAAATTCCCGATTTATCCCGTTTATCCCGATCCGGAAACTAATGACTTAAAAATGAATAAAAAATATTACTGAGACCTTTAATAAACTTTAAATTAATATTTAAGAGGCAATTCAGAACAATAATAGTTGCAGGAAAGAAGGGAATAAACATATCCCACTCCAGAAGCTCACGATTCAACGAAGGAAAGGTTGCAATAAGAAGTGATGTTGAAGGAGAAAAAACGGAAAATTCGGTAACAGGCCTCAAACAGACGAAGCCCAACCTCTACCCCAGTATTGGATCTGTATTGACTGTCAAGGAATATACATATTGGCCCAGTATTGGCATCTATCTTGTACCAATACTGGGATTGCTACCCGGAAAAAAACATCAGGACAATATTGGCGCTGCTATTTGCTCTAAATTCAGGACCCAGTGTATTCCCACGGAGGGGACATTTCCATCTGCAGTATTAGTACTTTTCAGTACTAGTATAATCCCCTGCCTATGCACACATCCAACCCATGGATGGGCAGGAGACAAAGGACAGAAGAGGGGTTCATCTCTGGCATGTAATGATCATAGGTGAAAATCCAAACTTTAATGTTCTATTGCGTATCCTCATTTCTTTCCCCTGGGGAAGACTCTGTCCACCATTCCCTCATGATGAGGTAATGGTAGAAGGAGCCTGTGTATGTCAGATACTAAAACGCCTTCTAGATAAAGAGAAATTATCTCTGGTCTAGGGTTCTCATTGGGAATATGAGCTTGTTTATGGCCTGGGCTCCATGGTTCTGTCTGGGGATAAATTATGAAGTGTCCAAGTTCGACAATGAGACAAGGCGAGACATATAGCGAGGTACTAAACACTCCTGTGAGGGACGATTACAGAGAAAGAAGGAAGGGTACTTCAGTGCACTGTGCGAAAAGGGAGATCTATACCTCCATCTAGTGGCCTGAAGGAGAACTTCAACAATTCCCAAAAACTTCCAAGAGCGGTCGGGCATATTGGATCATCGCGTAGGTCCGATATTGGATCGATTTTGTCGATCCAGCATTGAGTCAATATCTGGGGATACTGTTCTCATGTATGGGAATTTCCATCCTGCATTTGAATTTCTCGTATCCACATTTGACTCGGGAAAACTAGATGCTACGCTTCTTAAGGGACGCACCAAAAAGTTCCTTTTCTCTCCGGAATCTGGTCTCCCTCCAAAAATGTGTGGAGTGAATTCATTCTTGAGTTCAACCCTGACGCATTGACGGTTGCCGACAAGATTAACCATAAAGGCAGCGCCACAAGCAAATGTATTTAGAGATGTGCGAGGTGGACATGGAACTCCAAGGCATGAGATACTACAGTTGCAATTCACTTCCATTTTGTTCTAAAAAGCTTTCCTTTAAAGTCCAACATCCGACACAGCGACGCATTTGACTTTCATATATCCATATTTGACTTGGAAAACCTATTCAGGATGGCCCATTATTAAGTTTACCGAAGGATTTTTTCACTACACTAATTTCTTATCAACCTAGGTTCGTTATCTTTGCTATGTAATATTATGAGTTTCTTTTATCCTGTTGATGGTTGTTTAATTTTTATGGTTGAAACGGCTCATAAACTTATCAAAGAACAAGGGATGTATATAATTTTTTTTATGATGTGGTGTGAAAACCATATTTCAAAAGCTTTCTTCTTTCTTTAACTAAAACCTCCTCTCCTCTTCCCACTTCAGGGGCTCACTATAACGCTGGGCCTACCCTAGTAGCACCAGATATTGGCTCAATGCTAGACCGACATCGGGTAGGTTCGCTACATCTTGCCGATATATTGTCAATATAGGTTAAATATTGACTCCCCCAATATTGCCATTCCATCATCGCTCTAATATCGGACCGATGCGATGATCCAATGTGCCCGTCAGCACTTGAAGTTTTGGGAAATGTTGAAGTTCTCCTTCAGACCACTAGATGGAGGTATAGGTCTCGCTTTTCGCATAGTACACAGGTACTCCTCCCTCTTTCCCTATATTTGTCTCTCACAGGAGTGTTCAGTACCTCGTCATATGTCTCGCCTTGTCTAATTATAGCAATAAATAAACTTCATTCCGCATATTCCAAATAGAATCATGGAGCCCAGGTCATAAACAAGCTCATATTCCCTATGAGAATCCTTTACGCTTCACGCCATGGCAATTACATGTATATCCGCGGGCTCAATCCTCCCTTTCCTCCTTCGGAGGACATAATGAGGAAACGAGTGAAGTAGTAATGAGCTAACTGACCCATGAAATACACTACAATTAGTATATTTAGGAGAAGATCAACCTCTCCACTGTTCGATGTCTCCTGCCTATCCATGGAACAGACACGTGCATGGTTAGGAGTTGTACTGGTACAGACAGTACAAGTACTGCAAATAGAAATGCCTTCACCATGGGAATACCTCCTCTGGATAAAGAATTACGAGAAAATATTAACGCCAATATTGGTCCAACAAGGGCCCGGTAGTAACCCCAATAACAATAATGGTCCAAGATGGGTGCCAATGTTGAGCCAATCCCAGTAGCACCCCCATATTGGCTCCCTGGGTCTTGAGGGTGGTAGCGCCGCTCAAGCGCCTTTAATTCCCTCGAATTTCCTCGCTTTCCAGGCAAGCTGGCTCTTGCCCAACAAGGCTATTCCCCCAATAGCACCCCAATATTGGGTCAATATATATCGCCAAGATCCGCCATGATGTATACATCTTGGCTCTGCATTGGCACCCATCTTGGACCATTGTTGGCATTACTACATGGAAAAACATTGGGTCAATATTGGCGTTAATATTTTCCCTAATTTTTTTTTTCCAGTGGAGGCATTCCAATGGTGAAGGCATTTCACTATGCAGTACTAGTACGGCCTGTACCAGTATAACCCCTTGCCCATGCGCAAGTCTCTGCCGTGCATGGGCAGGAGACATAGAACAGTACAGAGGTTGACTTCCCCTGAATGGACCATTTGTAGTACATTTCAGAAGGTCAACTCCTTATAGTTCTACGCAGTACTTGTGAATTCAGTCCCTCCTTTCCTCATTACATCCCCAGCATGTGGAATCGGAGGATTGACCCAAAGAATACTTTCCATGTTCTAAAACTCCTTTCGGATGGAGTCCCCAAATAAGGGACTGAATTCACAAGTACTGCGCAGAACAATAAGGAGTTGACCTTCTGAAACGTATTACAATTAGTACGTTCAGGGCAATCAACCTCTGTACTGTTCCATGTCTCCTGCTTATGCATGGGAGAGACTTGTGCATGGGCAAGGTGTTATACTGGTACAGGCCGTACTAGTACTGCATAGTGAAATGCCTTCACCATTGGAATGCCTCCACTGGAAAAAAATGGGGGAAAATTAACGGCAATATTGGCCCAATGTTTTTCCGTGTAGTAATGCCAATAATGGTCCAATATGGGTGCCAATGTAGAGCGAAGGTGTATGCATCTTGGCGGGAAATATTGACCCAATATTGGGGTGCTACTGGGGTCGAGGCTGCCCCTCAGGCTCAGATCCTATGAAACGTTAATGAAGCGGCATTAATGGTCTATTTGTTTCAGCCGTGGCAGGCTGTGGATCATAAATTTGAGGCGGCGTGCATTCACTGTGGGCTTGGTGACATTTTCATGCTCCTATCAACTGATTATACGGTAAGCGAGAATTGCTTTATTGCTGATCTCTGTCAAAACCTGTAATCCATAATGTCTGGATGAGATAAACCGCGTTTCCGAGTTTTCCGTGTTTGCCATTCCGAATCGAGCCGGCCGGAAAACGTAAGGTCGATCAGAAAGACATTCTTTGCTCTCAGGAAAGTGCAAATCCAGAAAATCCTGAAGGTCAGGAGTGCTATATTAACCCCTTTTGATGGAACTAAGAAGAGCTGGAAGATCTCCATTATCCTCGGAGATAGACCGACTTCGCAAGCATGATATAGGCTGATCTTGTTCTGCAAGATCAGATGGGGCAGTATCAGTGGGCTTTCGGCAATGTTCATCATCACAACATAAACGGCCGAGAGGCTCCAGTTGTAGTCAAATTACACTTTAGATTTGATTATTTTTTGCGGGGTCATAAAGGGCCCCCACTGAATTTTTTTTCTTCCCTGGAATATCTTGGTGATTTACACGCTCTCGATAACAAAATAAATTATCCTTTGCATGAAAAAGAGAAAAGGTGGAAAAAAGCTTTCGAATTTCCCCAAATTCGAAAGCTTGCAATGCGAGAACAGTGGTTTCGCTGGATGAAGTTTCAACGACTTCTGACGGCTTATATTTCGTGCTGTAAGCTGGTTGCCACCAAGTTGACCGAGGAAAAACATTCGTGGTAACCCAGTGGCACCAGAATTTCGTTCAAAAATCGTCCCAACCTTTCCCCTCGTTATGATCTTGCTGTTCGTTATCGTCTTCGAAAGTCCTCCTAGGAATTCAGCTGCTCATTTTCTTAACTTCGCCGTTATGAGAATGAATCAGCTCGATACGCGTTCAGTACGAATAACTTCGAATCCTACGGATGGAAAGAGTTCCTTTGATGAAAATGTGACCGAAAAGCCGTAAAAACTCAACCCTTAAACAAAACAAGCAAGTCCAGCAAGTACAGCTGCAGAAAACTAACTGCCATGCCATTCAGCTGTTTTGTTTCTTGGAAAAAAAAACTTATTGGGCTCCACTAATGAGAGCGCATCCACCCCGAAATGGATGTTTCTTTTTTTTTTTTTTTGGGGGGGGGGGGAAGAAGAGAGAAGCAACATGGCGTAACTGATGCCCAGCACTCAAATCCCGTTTAGCTCCACAACGAGAGTTTACCGAGATGAAGGGGGTACCAGAATTCGGCTCCGATTTTCACATATGCATTCGAATAATAGTCATTGGACTTTCCAGCGATTTGAACTTCGGTCGCTTCTCTGTTTCAGTTCATTCGAGACACCAGTGCAATCCAAGTTTGGTTTCTCGTTTTATGGTGCGACGCCCTGTTCGATGAACGATATACGAGGGGATCTCATCAAGGCGTTAAACACCCTTTTTGAGACAAATGTTGCCGAGTCCTTGCAAGTAACTAGACATAGATTGGCACATTCTCATTAAAAAAATTTATGCTTCACTGGCATAAACGAGCCGCCGGCTCTAGAAGTAATAGGGACGGAAATGGCTATTTATTTTCCAGCTTAAGCGTTAAACCTGGATTTGGGGATACCTAGTTTCATTTCCACTACAATGAAACTCACCCTTTGCTAATTTAGGAAAGCATTCAAAATATATTGACTCTTTATTGCGGGCTACTGCACAGTGATTCAGTTCTGTACTTTAATTTGAGAGCTTCTTGCGAAATAGCGGTGATGCTCGTCGCAACAGACGCAGAGGTAGAATCAGGAGGCCCCAAGCCACTTCATCGCAGCTACGGTGGGTATGATCTTCACATTAATAGGCCTAGATGGAGGAAAGAGGTGTGATCATTTGGAAGCAACGGGAAGCACAGCGTTTTATGTGGAAGCGGAAGGGAATGGCTCACTGTATCGCTTTGAAGATGCGGCGTTAGATGAGTCGAGGCGAGGACCCCACTCGAAGGAGAACCATCCCCATTTCTTGTCTGCATTCAGACAGACCAAAGCGTTCATTCCAGAGAAAAGTTCCTGCTTATTAAAAGTTCTGTTCAAATTATTGGAGCGCATGTTCTGCGCAAGAGTGACCGTCAAGTTCGGTATCAAAGTAAAGCATGGATCATTTTGTAGCGTTCGATTTCTATCTAGTGCCTTAGTTGATCTTCAAACTCGATAGACTCGAAATTTATGGGACACACGATGAGATTGAGTAAGCAGAATTGTACTATAATAGATCTATATCACGCATGACGATAAGTTCATAACCTTTGTCTTCGAGCCAAAAATAAATGTATGAAAATGTATATGAGAAAGGGAGATATTTCTGCGGCACGCATGGTTTATCTTCTTACTTCGACCTAAGGCCTCCCAATTAGAAAGCACTCAAGCGGGGATATTCTCGGAATAACCCTCATACGATTACTTTTGTTCGATTAGGAAGGATGGGAAGTAATTCAGAAGAAAGAAGAGACCCTAAGGCCAAATTGATTCCAAATACAAGTTGTCGGTTCTATTCTGCACAGGTAAAGAAAGAAGGTAGGAGTCTCGAGAGGCAGGGAAGTGCACGGGAACTCACCTTTCCGCTGAAGACCCGACAGGAGACCCCCTTTCTCTCCAGGTTCATCCGGAGAGACGTAATGAGGCTCTTATTGAGTAGGCAGTGGAAGATGAAGATGAGCAAGCCCTAAAAGTCACATGCAGAAGAACAGAGCGATCAAGAATAGGAACTCCTGTCCCGTATTTGAATAGGTACGGCATTTGTTCTTGCCTGGGAAGCGTTCACGACCGTGAAGAGATAGGCAAAGATAGGCGTGACCTGCATGTAGAAGAAGCCGAAAATCCAGCCGACCCCCAAAAGGCAGGACAAGGCCAGAGTCGTTCTCGCGTAATGACTGCAAGTACGATCGATTTTAAGTTCAAGAACTCAGAAAGAAACGTTATTTGACCACGTTTCATTCCACTCTGTCCCGTAGCAATGTCAGTCAAACGCTCCAACGGCTTCGACGTTGGACGCGAAGGAAACAGCGAGTCTTTGCTGGCAATAATAAAATTGAAAATTTTGCATAACATTCTTCCCTTAGTACGTGATCTTAATGAAGTACTCGATCGGAGTGCGGAACGCGTTACTCACAAATGACACGTCTCTTCGCGGAATGATACCGATTGATTCAGGTCCCTCGTGGACTCCGTCTCCGTCTTAGTAAAACATTATCACGGGGATTTACCCGTGTTTTTCCTGGATCTCGGTTTTGATGCCTGGGGTAATTTTGCAGGGTCTGTTGGCAAGCCTACATTCTCTCTTTTCTAATATTGGAGCATTCTATATCAAATTAGCCTCAAAATCGATCAAAATAAGAAAAATATGAATTGACCTGACCCCTCAATTGTGATTAAATTCGATGGGTCCATTGAGAAACAAATGTCCACCCCATGCGTAACTACTGGCTTCCAAGCCGGATTGAAAAAGCGGACCCAGGTTTGGGGAAAAGGTCTGCCGAAGCGGTGAATTTGGCGTGCCCTGGTAAATTAAAGTCGAGAAAGAAGGCATTTCTCCCAGCAGATGGAAGGTGACGTACATTTCGTGCGTCCGGATGGAATGTCCCACATTCCCACTCCTGCTGGCATTTCTGATAGCCAAGATCATGAAGAGGAAATTGACAAGGATGATGATGAGCACCGGTCCCGCAAAAGTCCAGATGTAATACGGTGACGAGAGCCAGCAGCTGCAAGGGAATCGAGGAGTGACTCAAGAAATCTCCCCCATGGGGCATAGGCCTACACGCACGGAACGGATCTGCGAGTCGTACAATTCCCCGTCCCCGTATCCATGGGTCTCGGTGAGGAAGGAGACGACGGCCGTGACGAGGACGACGAGAAAAGGAACGGAATACCCAGCGATGAAGAACGTCCGGAGAGGAAAGTCGTAACCGGTCGGAAAGACGCGGACCAGCTGGCGATAGATGAACAGCCCTTCCAGTGCCATCCACGTAAACGAACTGAGGAAGACGAAGTGCAGGACCACCCCAGACAACGCGCAACCTATCTGGTTTTCACCAAAACAGAAAACAAGAGTTCATGATGGTGCATTTATTGTTTTCTTTAAACCGCCGTCATGCAATGACTCTTCACTGAGGAGTCTTGGGCCTTCCCCGACGAGTCGAATTAGATATGCAAATCAGTGTAGGATGATTGCTACTGTCTGTTCGGGAAGGACTCCCACACGTTTCTCACAATTGCTTTTTGGATTTTAGAGGGTGATGCAGGAAACTAGTGTACACAAGAGTTTCATGCCAAGGTACATAAACGCACCTTGGCATCACGACATTCATTTCATAAACTTAGTCGGATTTGTCTGAAAAGAATCTCCGCGAAGTAAATGAACGCTCCCATACAAGCGTTCCAAGAGAACTTTCACTTTCAATTTTGCGGCGAAAATATATCAGCAAAATCTTCTCAAGTCTTTTATCAAACAATCGATCGACTGATGACCTTACCAAATCATGAAGGAGAACTGAATGTGGAAACGATTGACTAATATTAAGCACAGAGCATAAAAAACTTATCGATTTTTACATTGAAGTCTATCAGAAAACTAAAAAAAAACTTAATTTGCTGCAAGTTCCTTCTTCCTGTAGGGCAGCAGAAAAAGGTTTTCTTCATGAATGCTATATGAATGCCTTTTCTTCCTCAGCGACTATGGATTCTGTCTTTAAATTGATTCCGGTATCAAATTCGATCAATTATTGAACCAATCGGGGATGTCGTCCATCTAAATATATAAATAAATAAAAATTGGAAGGTGGTTCTGTTGTATCTTACATGAAAAAGTGTGAAAACATTTTTGAAAGGCTTTCTCCTTTCGTCTACCATTGCCTCCCCTACCCTCTCCTTCCCACTCGACGAACTCCCTAGCATAATACCAAGACTTAATCCAAGCCACTTTGTGTTGAGAGAGGGCAAAGCATGCCCAATTTCGTCCCTCCAGATGCTCTATGAGAGGAATACGAGGACGTGGGGTAAGGGTCGAAAAAAGGGAATAGAAGCGGAAGAGCCTATTCATTAGGCACAATGAAAACCTTGTTCGTTTCATCCGGGTTTTGTTATTTTGTTCAAATAGAATTTTGTTTAACTTCTATCTGTCAACCTATAGGCAGAATGACTTAAAGTTAAAAGAAGTTATATTTTACGCTTGTGAAACTTTTTGGCCTGGTCCAGGTAATAAATTAAGAGCTAATTGAAGTCGAGAAATTCTAGGTGGAGTTCCATAGCTGTATGCTGCCTTTATGACATCCGATTGCATCCTGCTGGCTTACTCTAATCTCGCTTTTATCAGTTAGGCTCTGCCAACGCCGGCCGTGACAGCTCAAAGACCCTCATACATTATAGCATTTGCGCAGATATAGACGAGGAATTTGTTTACCTCAGAAAGATTGAATATTTGCCTGTCGATGAGCAAGAGAAGGAGGAAATGCCCCACCAGGAGACAAAGACAGAGCTGCTTGTTCAACTCCACCGCCTTCAACTTCGTCGCATTTTTGCTGCAAAAACGCACAAATAAAGACCAGTTCACTGCAAACGGCGGTGAATCCCTTCATATCGGCACGAGGAATGGCACGAACCTGGAATTGGACGCATAGAAGATGAAGAGGGCGACGGAGAGACCGAGGATGGAGAGAGTCGAAAGGACGATGCTCAACACTTCCAACGGCAAGCCCCGTCCCTGAGGGAAAACATCGAATCAGATCGATATTCTTCACCGACATTCTATCAACGAGGGATCGTACGATGTATCCATGGAGATCCATGAGGACAGCGAAGTTGGTGAGATGGGAGCATTCGCACACCGTCTGGTCCCGGCCCGAGGAAACCGCCCTGCATCCCATTGTGTCCCAATAACCACTGTGGAAGAATGCAGACGTCTCAAGACGTTTCGACTTCTCTAAGGATTCATGGTACCAACGATGCAACGAATCGTATCGGATGCTCACTCGTCGTCAAAGTTCCAGAAGGTGCACCGTTGACTTCGAGACACGAACGTCGGGTTCTCGCCTTCGTGGAGATCTCGCCAAATCTCCTTATAAGGCGGGTCTCGAGCCGGGTTCAAATTCTCGAAGGTTAGTCTCACCGGTTCTTTCAGGTTCAAAGTCCCATCGTGCTTCACTTCTAAACTGAGCAGTTCCGAGTTCGTCAACTTCTCTCCCCCAAATCTGGGACACCAAAAGAGGATCTCAAAGCCTCGAGGACAAAATTATTCATTGAATTGGAATACACTCGAGCTCGAGCAACACGAGACGTTTCTAGTTTCTCAAGTTAATGCTACAAAAAAGCGATCAATGAATATAATTTGAGCTGTATCTTTTATGGTAAAGAGTAATGCAATCATGGTCAAATATGTTTCTCATATTTGGCCACGATTGCAATAAAACATTTTGCAGTTCACGCACCGCGATACGCCTCTTTGTGCAACTTCAACGCATTCCATCTTCTCCCGGCGAATTACCGATGAATCCGTCTCGACTTTTCATACCTGTAGGAAACTTATGGCACAATGACGAGAAGGAAAAAACTACAGAAGGTGCGAAAGGTGAAAATATTTCAGTTTGCATTTGAACATTTTGTTCCCGAGAATATACGGAAAAGCTGCCACATACTTGAGCTAATGAATTATTCGTTTTAGCTTATAAACTCCGGTACCCGCAGTAACTGAATGTAGATTTCACTTATAATAGTTGCTCGTGAGAGGGTCGCTTTTTTCGCTTACATAAAAAAATTCATGAATCCAACATTCTTGGAAGATCAATACCAAGGGAATGGTTGACTAAAGATTAAATACATATGGGAAGGAAGAGTACATAGAATCTGATTTAATTCATGATGTTGCCTGGAGAATCCATAGCATCTATCTTTTAAAAGCCATGAATGTGATCTTTCCTTCTCTCCTACCAGTGAGTACGTTTTAATGAGAGAGAGGATGAGAAAGAGATAGTATGAGTAAAGAAGACAGAGATAAAGAGAGAGAGGGAGAAGAGAGAGAGAGGGAGAAGAGAGAGAGGAAGAGCTGACATAGGTCGTTTCACATTATGCGTGTTATGCGTCCTCTGCATCATCGCTGAGGCAGGTACCTGTAGGTACCTGCCCCTGTACCTATAGATACCTGTAGGTACCTGTAGGTAGATGCACGCATGTCCGCACGCGTATCCCCTAACTTCACAAAACGCAAGGCTTACATCTTCAATCGAGCTCATCCCAATTCCACACTCAAGCCCTGCGTTTTGTGGAAACCCTTGAATGTAAATGGACACCTGTGCGTCTGCCTGCATGTCCCATGAAACGACCTTTAGTCGCCCGTATTTCTGGGAGGGGTGTCCACAGGGCCGTATCAAGGATTTCATTTCGGGGGGGGGGGGGGGGGGGGGGGGGGGGGGGGGGGCGGAGGGGGGGGGGGGGGGGGGGGGGGGGTTGAGGTCTGGCGTACGCGCTGTGGCTATTTTTTTGTATTTGTCATTGTAAATCTTTGTGACATATCTAAATTTTCCTGTAAGTTGCAGTGTTTAATGAGTCATAAGCTATTAAAGATAGAAAAGACCAAGTACTGCACCGTTTACATCGACGAATAGCAGTATGGCAAACATTTAAGGAAGATATTTGGGGGGGAGGGGGGTTATGAACCCCCTAAATACCCCCCTAAATACGGCCTCGGGTGTCCAGACTCTAATCCCCCCCATCCCACCCACTACACCACTATGAATGGCCCTGCTCCAATCATGCAGTATATACATACGGAAAGATAAATTTAAAGGTGAACCCTTGAAGGCTGAAGCAGAATTCGTAGCTCATTACACGTACATACACCGCTGGTACGTCTTCAGAAAGCAAAAGGTAACATTTCCTTTTATTTCTCATTTATATAATGCATATTTCGTTCGTCAATGGTAAACATGGTGGCACCGTGCAATAATGCACGGTGTGGTATTGGTATTGCAAGAAGAGTCAACCGTTCTAATAGATTAGTCATGCAACGGCTGCTGGGGGCAGAAAAAACGGCAGAATGAAATGTTGAGCCCTGCGAACGCGGAAAAGCCGAGAAGCGTGCAACCACTGAGCTAAGAAACAGAACTGGAGATGGCGCGCCCATAGGAGTAGCATAGGGAAAACGGGTGCATTTTGAAGCCATATTGGTTGGGTCTAGGCTAAAGCGGGCCTGCGGTGAACATTGGCCGAGTGATGGAGCAGGTACCGCGGGAACACTGGAGCAGCCCTTCTGAATACTCCAGCATGCCCTGCCAATTCCCGCCAACACCTCTACCATGTACCTTGTGGTCGCCCTTCGTTTCCTTTAGCCTATGTTTACCTTTGAAAGTTCACTCGAAATTCGTTTGACTTTATGCCTTAGACTAACTGTAAAATATGTCGACTGTGATGATGCAAGGGCGCCGTAACGTTATCGCTTTAGTAGGCCCAGCAATCTCAGCAAAGGCAGGCCTGGAACTTGAAGGCCCACTCGAGAAATAGGAGACTCGCCCACATGAAAGAAGAGTTCCGACATGACGTTATCAGCCCTATGATACTCCCCCAGAATTATTAGGCCTCCAGTACCATGACTTCCGGCCATCATGATCACGATAGCAAGAAAACTGGGATGGGAAATTTTGAAAATCCCATTGTAGTGAATGGAGAAGAGCCACCACACACCCAACTAAGATGGCTTCCAATTGCCCAAAATCCAATGTATTATGCGCCACCTCCAGTTCTATTTCTTACCTCAGTGGACCCAACCTATCACGCTATTCATTCCTACGTGTGGGACCGTCCCAAGATGGCGGAAGCACTTGCCCCAAGCAGCATGTTTACGTAAACAAGATATCAATTCTTTGCAAACAATGTAAATTTCTTGCGATTGCCATGAAAATGACATCATGTTTACGCAAAATTTACGTTTCTAAATTTACGTCACCAAAGTGTACGTGCATTTTACGTAAACTAGACGTCACTCCATTTGACGTGAAGTACATACATGAAATCAAGTTTATGCAAAATTAACGCCACACCATCCATATGAAACTTTAGCTGACCATCCTTCAATTGCAGTACGAAGACTCCTCACTAGATGGAACCCTTGTTCCCTGCATCCTACAATTACTATTAAGTACTAGTTTACCTGATATAGTATCAGGTTTTCTTACTATCCTTCCACTTTTTATTATGCAATCCACGAATATATATATGGAAAACATAAATTATATATTTTTAATTATATATGACTCAGGGAATCATTAAATGCTGAAGTTGAGCTTTTTATTACAGCAGTACAAGGGATTAGGTAAGAGTAGAATCCTCAGCCCCACAAGTACTAAATTTCTCTATCCTAAAAGGAAAAGAGCTTCTTTAATAAAACCAATTTCTCCTACCGAGGTTCCGATGCGGGAGGAGGAAGCATTAGGTCACTTTAGTACTCTTGAGTGCTGGTGAGAGTGAGTACTCGTGTACTCGTCCAGCCACCCTAGAGTTCTAAGGAACGTAAAGGAATAGGAGATTCAGTATATCAACTCTCTTCAAATGCCAAGGGAAAATTAACACAAATCTTACGAAAAATGAATAGAAACATGCTGTTTGGAATGCAAACGGGAATGTCAACTTTACGTAAAATTTACGATAATTTTATATCACCGTTTACGTGTCACAGAGGTGACATTTCTGCAAACATATTGACATTTTCTTGACAACGGTTTGCGTAAAAATGATATAAAATGGACAAAACATTTACATTCTGTTTACGTAAAATTAACATAAACATGCTGTTTGGGGCAACCTCTTAGCTCAGTGCTTGTAACTCTCAAGGCAGCGGAAGGCCTTTCCAGAGGCATCTATATACACTCTGTCACGTTACTGTATATAGTGTTTTTTTTTTTGCTTTAATCCATAGACCTGAATAAGTGTATTTTCTCGGATTGACGCGAGATGGCGCCACGTTATTTACCACGCCTTAAACCGGTACTTATTATGTCTAAATATCTGATGTATGGAGGGAAGGATGGGTCCCCGAGTACCACCCTTATGTCGGGAGTCAGGAGTGTTTCCACCGGTATCCGGAAAGAAGTTGATTAGAAGTTAAGTGCGAGGAAACAGTGTACACCCCATAGGGAGGTTGAGCCGAGCGGGCATGACTACCCGAGGAGGACCCAGCTTTAGGGAGCATTGGGGAGCTGTGGAGAGCTCCGGACCGCATTCGCAAACCGAGGCGACGAGGTTCCTTACTCTCTACGCCCTCGTGCCGAATCACCGTCCAGACGGTAAACTTGCCCGGCTCGGGTATTGTCCCTGTCCCCTGTGTCCCCGTTCGCGTCTAATAATCGCGGTCGATATTCGGCTCATGTGTACTAAAGCTTTCTTGGCTGTTACATTCAGTTGCTTTACGACGGGCCAGATTGCCCTGATTGGTCTGACAGAGAAACTAAATTGTGTTGCTGGACCCAGTATCTCACATTAAAGTTTGGCTGCATCTGCGATCTCGAGTTTTCGTTGGGTTCGCCCCGCTCCTAAGGCCTCCTCTACGGCCACAGCTACCACAAGTGTCGGCATCCGTCCCGCGGACTGGAGGACGGACTTCGCCAGTACCATGCACGACTCCGGATTCAGTACTCCGGGCGGGTACTTGACGATATAGGCCGCCAAGACCGTCACAACTCTATGCTCCGATCCGATGTGGGATGGCCGGACATCGAATTCACGCAATCCATCCCAAATGAAGCGGTTTTTTTGGTGCATTTCATTCAGTTTCAGATTTCGCGATATAACAGATCTTGCGCGATTTCCCATGCCACGGGCTCGCTTCGCCATCCTGCCTTCTTACACAGCATGCCCTTCATTCCGAGCCGTTTCACTTAAAAACGCGTTTCTGCGCAGATCTGAGAGAGGTCTCTCCGACCCCTAGTTGCCCAAGGGCCTCGTTTTTTTTTTGTTGTCATATCTAGTAGGGGAACCTCTGCTTCGCTACGGCCCCCTCTTATGGATATTGAAAAGACTCGCCTCTCTCACAATATGGTGTGTAAGCATGGCTCGGTTTCGTTATCCCACTCTCACCCTTCATGTAACCCTCACTTCTTATTGACAAAATGAAACTAAATCAAGCAGAAAGCATCCGGCCGATATGAATGGACACGAGGGAACCTGAGTGCTGCATTTCAACGCTGCCAGACAGCGCAAATTGGCTGGGACCTCGTAGGTGGTATATAGGGCTATATTCGAGTAGGCTTATGCAAGAGCGACTTCTCCACTCGCCGAAAATGCGAACCCTTTTTTTTTTAGGACGCATGTCTTTTTCTGTTAGGGAGTACGAGACCGCAAATATCAGTCGTCGTTCAATTGAAAATATACAAGATGTGAAGAAATGATTGAAATGGGCAACTGCTGATACCTTAGCATCGAGTGATGGAGTTTCCGTCTTTTATTTTTCGCATAAACGTTGAATTTCTCATCGCCCAATAATCCGAATGGTCCAGAGATACTGGCTGGCCAAGTGGTCAAGCCACGAAGTCCGACCCATCTCTTGAAGAAACGTTCTGTTAGCGACGTTCAATGCATTTTACGATCTTCAAGAGCGAGAATAAATCAACTATGTACCAGTCCAATGGATGGACAGACCGCCCATGGTACAGATTTACCAACCATATTATTGAGGTCAGTAACCCATCGGTAAACTCGTGGTCACTCAAGTGCAGAATTTGTCCCCTCCTCCTGACAGTCACTTTCGAGGTGTTCGAATTCATTTTATTTACCGATTAGCGAAATTTATTATCGAACTATAATACCAATTATATGAAAGAGACATTCTGACCTGAGATGAGTTCCTGACCTTCACCGCAACGTTAAAGTAGAAGGAACCTCGATGAAAATCCATGCACATGTGAAGAGCAACAGACAGGGAATCAGAGTGAGAGGGTATCGTCTGGCTTTGCGTCGACTCTTTCGCTTTGCCCCAAGGCTGCTTTTTCCTTGGACCGCCTAGAAACTAGTCTTTCTACACGCAAGCCTCCTTTCAACCGGCGGAAACGGCCTCACAGGCAGAGCATCCGCGTGCAGTCCGGGAGGTTGGGGTTCGATTCCCCAACCGCGCCTCACCCATGCGTTATTGGGTACACCCCTTCTTCCTCCTCCCCGGGATACTTTCGGCGCATCGGTTCCCGGCTTCATTCGTGAGAGGAGGAGGGAGGTGTGGGGAAATAATGTACTATCCATTATTTTTTTAAATATATATGAGGACGAGGACAAACGAAGTTCAAAGTGGCAGCTGAACCCAGTCTTATAATACAAAGAATACAAAGAGTGTGAAGGGACTTAAATTGAGGGTTGAGTTCTTGCTGTTAGAATTACTGTAAAAATGTAATATTCCTTCCATATATGATACCAGAATCGCAATTTCGAGAAATAGTTTTTAATTGATCCGTCCCTAACGGACTATCACTTCAATCGAGCGCCTGGACACCTTTCTATAAGGGGAAAATGTTTCGTAGTCAAACATCAGTTGAAACCGCCTATCCAGGAGTTTGCCGGAGCCCCGAATTTTTCCACGACAAGCTAGTATCATGTTGGCTAGAGGTGTTGCTGCGGTTGGCGCTTATTTAGGATTAAAGAAGTGTATTTTGTACCGTGTTTCGGTTGTTTGAAGTTTCCGTCCTAATTCCGACATTTCATTTGCATCGGGTAAGAATGTCGTTCGCTTCGGCAAAGTTCGAAAATTTGACTTTTTTTCCTATTAAATGCCCATAAAAGTACGAGGGAGAGTCAAAAAGTAGCAGGACAATCTGCGATCGTAACGTAGGAAATATAACTAGCAACGTATTTCACACATAGTACTGCTTGTTAGAATATCAGCGCCGCAGAAAACGGCGGTCTTATTCTTTCCTGCCGTCTCGTGGGCCCCATGGAATTCTCCACTTGGAATTTCCATTGCACTTCCATGATCATATGTGTATATCTTCCCCGACATGAGGTTGTTGAAGCGATATATGTGTCCTTATTAGTGTCCATTAATCAGCCTGTAGGATTCAGTAGATCTACTAGTGATACTCTCATCCCGAAATAGAATACAATTGATACATCTCTCCTATTCTTCTTCCTAGCGCCAACACCTCGATATATTCTGACCAACTAGTCTTCGGTCTGCGGATTGGTCTCTTTCCCTTTGGCTTAGCCTTGCAAGTCTCTTTTGTGGCATCCTAACCACGTGCCCGTACCATCTTAATTGCGATCTTTCGATTCGAAGAAGAGGCTCGCACCAGAGTGTTTCCTTCCTCGTTACCACAGACCGGTTTAGCTCTCGCATTGCCGTGATTGCTTGACGGATCCATGCGTCTTGTTCGCACATTCTGCCTACAGTCACTCCTGAATGCTACCCCGAGATGTTTCAACTTCACTTGCCTCAATGGGCCTCCACTGACATGCAGAGTGCTTTGAGTAGGCTGTCTAGAGAGGACGAGAGACTCGGTTCGGTCCCACATTTTTATTCCAGCTATAAGAGAGTCGAAAAGATGCGAGCGCCCTTGTAATGTCTAGGAGAGAACGCTGCAGAAACGAGACCATCTGGTGGATTCGACCCTCATATTGACGATAACGAAAGCAAACTGCAAACGAGACGCATCTCCTTCGCCGTTGACGTTGTGCTCACTCAAGCCTAGACGAGGACGCTGCTGACGGGCTTATTGCAGCCTTGTCTACGGTTAGGCCACAGGTGACCTAGTTAGGGAAACCTTGTCTATTGCAGATCGGAGGATTTGCAATGACTGGGAAATTATCCAGACTGGGCTGCAGAAGGACGGACCATTTTTTTTTTAATGAGAATTAAATTGTATATATTGCTAATTTTTATATTTTTGCTATTAAACGGCATGCCGAGCACTTGCGATGCACACGGCATCAGTCGACGCCGTCGGACAGCAGCAAGGAGCTTTTTTTTTTCACTCCATGCCCATTCCCCACTTTCTCCTGTAAACGCCTGAACTGGATGGCCGGATTGCAGTTCTGCGGTTCCATACAGGATTCTCTTCTCTCCGATTCGTGTGCTGAGGGGAAGGGGGAGGGGAAGAGGGAGGGGAAGAGGGAGGGGAAGAGGTAGGGGAAGAGGGAGGGGAAGAGGGAGGGGAAGAGGTAGGGGAAGAGGGAGGGGTGATGGAGGGAGAGCGAGTCTTTGGGTCTCATGAACATAACTTCTCTTGCGATGTGATTGCGAAAATGAGCCTATCACTACCAGGGACATTACTTGCGAAAATAATGGCCCTTGGAACCGATTGAGAATTAAATTGGGATTCCGACGGAGTAGTCCAAATTTTTCAAGTTTTCCAAAAATCAAATGGCACTGTAGCGCTTATTATCTCTCTTCAACCCCCTCCAGGAGTAGGATTCAACCTTCTCGTATTATTCTCTGAGAGAATCAACAGAAACAAAAGTTTGGCATGTTTCTTCCTCTCACTACACAGAATCGCTCCAGCAAATTTGAAGCTCAATCTCCTCGGGGTTGTGGAGAACACTGAATCTCGCTTTTGGAAGATGTGAATTTAATTCCTTCTTTTTTTTCTCTCCCCCCTCCCCCTTGGGTAGCCACTCCTGTTTTCGGAGGAAAGAGACCAACCATAAGAAAGATATTGACTCGTAGACGACGAAAAGTGGCCTTTTTTGTCGTTTGCAATGCACCATTTCGCCATTTAAAAAAAATGAAGTTAGCTGCTGTTCAATTAGGCTAAGAGGGCTTGCTCCGGTACCGTCCCCCAGTGTTGCCGGATACCGTGCCAGAATTATGCCAGATTCCAAACTTCTTCAACCTTCGTATCGGCATCTGGAGCTTCTGTTTTTTTTCATGTATGATACATTTTTGTGCTGAGTTCATGTGTTAAGCTGAGAACGAAGCGTTGGTTAGCAGCGATTGATCGCTGTGGTGGAATATGACATCCCTGAATTAACGGGACGGCACGCACCACGGTCATCATTCTTCATGGAGGTATTCTCAACCTTAGACCTATTTGAGATGGTTCGAGGAAACTCCAGATAGACTTAACCGTTTTGGCGTCGAGGGCTCCTGCCGCGAGAACGAGTTCGGTGTTTCTTTCTCATTGGTGTCAGCTGCTGCGTTCGGTCGGAAAACGCCGATAGTAACTCAAAGGCATTGGTACCTGTTTCTCCTGCCGGCTTTCGCAAATGCGTGCGAAGACTTTCGTGACATACGAACAACTGAGTTGCGAAGTATCTGGAAAATGCCGTGACTCTAGGGAAACTAGTCGTCCTCCAAAGCCAAGGCAGATGGACTTGGTTCTCAGTGTCTCAGTTTCAAATATAGGCTATTGTCTTTGTACCGCTAGACTAATACTTGCCTCACTGAGCGATTCAATGAATCCCATGGAATATTTCGATAACTGAATATCTCAGGCCGTCTAGGTATAACCGGTAGTATATTACACAGACAAGAACGTCTGAGAATTACCCGATTTTTATCGATGCGATCGTCACGATACAATATTTAAGGCGCGAGCAAACGTCGCGATTCACATATTCAGCTGTAAAGAGGGATGGGAGTTTCGTATTTCTCTTGCTTATCAAGCGAGCCTCTTGATGGAACAGGGCAATATTGAAATAAAACCGTCACTTTCATTTCTCATTGACGCTCCTGCGAAATCGGAATGACTGCTGATCGGTTATGAGGGATTCAGCCTGATTGGATGGATCCTGGAATCCTAAGATAGAAATGAAGGAGGCGATTGTGGTCCTCTACCTGTTGGGGGGCTCTTGTGCGACTCGTAGCCTCATCTCCGCTCTTCGGGATTGGGTCAAGTATTCCTTCGGCTTCTGTTCCTCTGCTGTGTCTTCCCAATCCAGAACTCGGCACTCGTGGATATGCCAGACTTGACCCTTTCCGCATTTTTATTTCGATATTAGTAGTACCCTCAAGTTCTTCCAGTGTTTTCAGTCATTGACCATGCACTTTAACTTATGAATAGGTGAGAAATGACATGGAGTCAAGTCAGGGTCACGTGCTGGGGAGCCAATTGCTCGACGCGAATTTCTCCGCCGACCGGGTAGCTGTTTGTCTTCAAGAACGCGAAGCCTGAACTGGGGCAGCTATGTGAAAGAGCTTTTCTAATGAAAGTTGGCTTGGTAACATGAGACCCCAATTGTTACAACATCGAATAATGTCAGAGTTATCTGAAAAATTAAACCTATAAAAAGGTAAAACAATTATTCAGTGAATTTTCGTTCACACAGAAGATTGTTGCTTGCTCTATCATTCGTACTTGGTTCTTTACAGTAAGTATTCAAAAGCTAGTTGAATCCAATTTACGAGAAAATATTATTCCTGCATTAATTTTCCGTCGGTTAAAAAATCGACAGGAATCCACCTCTGTCCATCTATGTTCTTAACTAAAAGAAAGCGTTTACTCTGGTACCAGGGCTGAGTATTAATATTTTGCGAATCGATAAAATCAGGTTCCCTGACACCCCCAATCAACTACTACCGTTGCATCGATTTCGCGGGAGGCGGGAAGGAGAAGTGAATGAAGAAGATCAAAACGCCAATTATGCTGATCTTTGGCACGGGAGACGGCGGATGCCACGTCCCGTAATGTGGAAGGATTGAAGATGGTGAGACTCCCCGGTGTGAGTCATTGGGTTCAGCAGGAATTTTGCTGTTTGCTGATAAGTTTGGAACAACTAACTCCTCGTGTCGAATGATCAATAAAGTTTGAAATAAACCCAACTTGGAAACTACGACACCTCATCGATTATTCTACTATAAATGGATGATAGGGAAATGAGTGTATAATGTTGGTCAAAAGGTCTATCAGGTAAATATTCATTGACATTATCAGGAATATGAATGGAATTCTTTCAGGTTCTTCATCCTAGGAGAGGTAAGCAAGATGAGAAAGGAAGCGGAAAGGTCGTGAAGCCATAAATAGGAACCAACACGCAGTCACATGTATTTCGTTCGGCTTTGCAGGATAGGACGCAGCTCAAATTATGACGGGGGGAGGCAAGTGATGGTGAGGAGTTAATATTGAAGAAAGGGAAAGCCTTTGAAAAATGGTTTTCACATGACAAAATTAGAACATGTTGAAAAATGCCTTTGCTCAAAATCCCAGTCAACAGATCCGGGTATCCGGAAAGACACATTCTCCTTTAAGACATCAACAATACACTTGGTGTCACGATACAGTCGGCAGGATGGACACATTAATCAAAATAGAGAAGCCAGTCGTCGAAAGGCAAGTCCAGGGCAACACGGATATTTTCCTGTTCTCTCTACAGAGAGTAGAAGGGTAATTGGCTGTGAGTAACAAAAAGCTATTAACATCACATTATAAGAAAAGTCACTAGAAAAAAGAAGCATTAATGATATAAGCCATTTCATTTTATTCACAAAAAAATAAGGCGTTCATAGAAAGGGAAAGCAACACACATCAGGAAAATTCAATCGGTTGGCGTCATGTTTCTGAATGTAATTAATATTTAAACCAAGAAGCGGAAACTTCAAGATGGGAAACAAAAAGACTAATTTACCTTAACCCTGCAATCACCCCAGATTTTGAAACAGTCATTCAGTCAGCTCCGAAAATCGTATCAGAAATCATCACCGGGCTATTAAAACACAAAGATTATTCCATGGGATTTAATTCAAGCAATAGTTCGTAGATCTTCCGGCTTATCCAGTAAAGCGGTAATTGACGCAAATCGCATGTCCATGGGGCAAATCGAATGTCCTGGCAAATCGTATGTCCTTAGTATGCCCTTGCACTTCATCCTCCAAATTCATTTGCGTATCCATCCCCATATGCAGTTGAGCTTCCTGATCCGTATTCTTTTGCGGTTCCATCCCCGTATGAAGTTGCGCTTCCTGAGACGTATTCACTAGCAAAACCTCCGTATGCCGTTGCACTTCCTCCTCCATATTCATTTGCGACTCCGTCGCCGTATGCAGCTGCGCTTCCTGAATCGAATTCTTTAGCAGTTCCATCCCCGTATGAAGTTGCGCTTCCGGAGCCGTATTCGCTTGCAAAACCTCCGTATGCCATTGCACTTCCTCCTCCATATTCAGTTGTGACTCCGTCCCCGTATGAAGCTGCGCTTCCTGAACCGAATTCTTTAGCGGTTCCATCACCGTATGAAGTTGCGCTTCCCGAGCCGTATTCACTTGCAAAACCTCCGTATGCCATTGCACTTCCTCCTCCATATTCATTTGCGACTCCGTCTCCGTATGAAGCTGCGCTTCCTGAACCGAATTCTTTAGCTGTTCCATCCCCGTATGAAGTTGCGCTTCCTGAGCCGTATTCGCTTGCAAAACCTCCGTATGCCATTGCACTTCCTCCTCCATATTCATTTGCGACTCCGTCCCCGTATGAAGCTGCGCTTCCCGAGCCGTATTCGCTTGCAAAACCTCCGTATGCCGTTGCACTTCCTCCTCCATATTCAGTTGCGACTCCGTCCCCGTATGAAGCTGCGCTTCCTGATCCGAATTCTTTTGCAGTTCCTTCCCCGTATGAAGCTGCGCTTCCCGAGCCGTATTCGCTTGCAAAACCTCCGTATGCCGTTGCACTTCCTCCTCCATATTCATTTGCGACTCCGTCCCCGTATGCAGCTGCGCTTCCTGATCCGAATTCTTTAGCGGTTCCATCCCCGTATGAAGTTGCGCTTCCCGAGCCGTATTCGCTTGCAAGACCTCCGTATGCCGTAGCAATTCCTCCTCCGTTATCATTTGCATTTACTGTTCCATATTCACTTTCGCTTTCTTCTTCGTATGTCTCTCCGTATTCACTATCAAATGCATCTCCGTATTCATATGCATATGTACTTTCGGTTCCTACTTCGTATGTATTTGCGTTTGCTATTCCATATTCACTTTCGCTTCCTCCTCCGTATGCCAATCCGTATTCACTTTCGTATGCAACTCCAGTTTCACCTTCGAATGCATCTCCGTATTCACTTCCATATTTGCTCGTGCTTCCTCCTTCATATGCCCATCCGTATTCACTATCGAATGCATCTCCGTAGTTACTTTCATACGCACTTGCGGTTCCTACTTCGTATGTATTTGCGTTTGCTATTCCATATTCACTTTCGCTTCCTCCTCCGTATGCCAATCCGTATTCACTTTCGTATGCAACTCCAGTTTCACCTTCGAATGCATCTCCGTATTCACTTCCATATTTGCTCGTGCTTCCTCCTTCATATGCCCATCCGTATTCACTATCGAATGCATCTTCGTATTCACTTTGATAAGCAATTGAGCTTCCTCCTTCGTATGCATTTGTGCCTCCAACCTCGAATGCATTTGCAATTCCTTTGCTGTACTGTGAAATACTGCCACAAGACGATGTGCACTGACTGCTGCATTCACATTGATCGATTGTAAGATATCTTTTCCAGTAGGATAATGGTGCACGTTGATACATCGACGAGCAAAATGTTTCGCAATCGCAGTCACATCCAGGTATACCTCTCTTTAATTTTTCATCATTCTCGGCTTGGAGCTAAAGGAAAAGGGAACGATCTTCTATTGTATCCTGATGTAAAGAAAGTGTTCAAATTACATTCATCAAACTTTTAAAGAGCCATAGGTAGAATTTTGATTGTGGTGAACTCGTGATACTTTCTGTGGTGTCAGATTTCTTGAATTTAAGGCGAACGGTGATGAGACACGAAAGGAAGCAAGAGCGAACGATGAAGCTATTTCGCCTGAGAATTTCCCTTGGAGGAAATAATTTTAAAGCATTTTTCGCTCCCCTGAACTTTCCGAAAATATTAGGTCTCCAAAAAAATTTTCTTCGTTTTTATTAGGTTACAAGTTCGAACAAGTGATATATGTTTACGCACAGCCTGTGCTGGTTTGGCCTATGTACGGTTTGAAAAAGCATGAATAGGCCTACCTACCTGCGTATAGTAAATGGACAAATCGTCTTATTTAGAAGTGTCACGCGAACGAGACCATGCCGACCTCTTCAGAAGTTATTCGCGTGTGTTGTACGAGTTCTAACTCGGTAAGAAAGCGACGCATTCTGCTCGGAACATTTGCAAGGCATTTGGAGAGAACGCGGTTTGTGATCGTACAACACAAAACTGGTGTAATAAATTTTCTTCTGGCGATGAAACATTTAAAGATGAACCCCGATCTGGAAGGAGATCCATCATTAATGATGATGAGCTAAAAATACCGATCCATTGGATACGGATTGGACCCAAGCCAAACTTGTCAATAACACGCAGAGACACTTGGCGTTAGCGAGGAAACTGTTAAATTGCACCTGCATAGCATTTAGAACGTCCGCAAGCTCAGCAAATGGGTTCCACATGATTTGACTGCAGAGAACAAACTCAACCCACTTCAGATCTGCCCCGTCTGATTTCACGTCATAAAAACGAACCATTTCTGGACCGACTTTTACTGTACAGCAAAACTAAGCGATCGTATGTCAGATTTTACTGTGTATAGCGGACAACAGACGGCGTCGTGCGTATGTTCCTCCGCGCCCTCATTCCCACGGCAAAAGTAAAAAACTCAACACTCTCGGTTGGGAGGTTCTGCCACATCCACCCTATTCGCCCTTCCGACTAGGACCTTTTCCTCTCGATGGACAACCGCATTCGGGACCGGCGATTTAAAACACAGGAGGGATTTGAAAAGGAGTTCAAGTCTTTCTTCGCTTCCAAAGAGGGAGATTTCTTCCGACGCGGCATTTACAATATTGTTTCCCCGTGGGAAAAAGATGTAGATTGTAATGGCAATTACTTTACCCAATAAAATGTACTAACAAGGTTTTGTGCTTGTTCTAAACTCAACTAAAAAAAAATACTTTTTGGGGGACCTGATAGATCCATGAGGAACTAAAACTAGTCTGCGTCACCTCCATCACATCAATGACCAACATGAAGAAATGGCATTGCATGTTCGAATTGATCAAAAATGAGAAATAATAGGGACTCACCGCTGTGGCGCTTAAAAGGAGTGCGAAAATGAGGATCAGCCTCATTTTCTGTCTCTCTGGTGCTGGACGCTCAAGAAGAATCACCTTCCAACTCTGTTCCTCGCATAGGATTTGCATGGCATTTTATAGCGAAATGTTGCATCTGCATGTAACAGACCCCGTTTAGCGAAGGTTCCAAGTGGTTGAGGGAGACCGAGGTCTCCGTTTGTTCGTCCCTCACATTCTGCGGTGCTCAAGGGCGCAGTCATGATGCACCTGGGAAAGATATTCATTTATTTGGGATTGCGATGATATTGAGCAGGAAATTAGATGTATTTGCTCCTGTTCCAACCAGACACGAGGTTCGACGTGGATTAAACTACTGAATCACTCTCGGGGAAAATAAACTCGTCTCAAAGCAAGGCGTACAGAATTACCCATTTTCGAGCACGCAAATTATAATAGAACTCTGTGAACGACTATGCCAAGAAATCTTCACCCAGGAAACACATATAGCCAAAAAACAAGATGGGCAAGCCCAGTCCAGTAGTGGGTCTCCTTTCATACATGGAGACCCTCATTTTTTCACCTACTCGAGCAAACACCAATCTTTTTCCAGCCCTCAACCATCAAAAATCACATTCATTACTTAGACCAGGTAAATCTACCCTAATGCTCATGAAATGACGGGAGGATGAATGATTTCGCATGGTTTCGATCCATCTGCCACGAAGGCTAATAGCGAACTGACAGCACTTGTTTCTGACAAAAAGCCAAGTTGTACTGGAACTCTATGGATGACTATGCCAAGAAATCTTCACCAAGGAAAAATAGAGCTAGGTTTTTTTTTCTCGATAGTACTCGGAAACCTTTCCCGTGGGTAGGAAGAGAAGAATTAATTTTTTTCGAACTTGGGAGATCATCAGTGGGTTTGCATTGCGTTTTATGTATTCATTGGAATGTGATGTATTCCTCTGGAAGGAATTCAGTTTTCAATCATATTCAGTATGACAGCCTTTTTCACTAATAAACGCAATACTTTCAGGGCTGAATCCATTCTTGTGGTTCAGTGTGATGGGATATCCATATTCCAGCAGGCACGAAATTGCATTGCCTTCAGTTCCTTCACATGATGAACGTCACAGAAGTGATATAGCATTCCTGCCATTTCCTGTTTCGTGTCCTTTCCTGCAATTTTCTCGTATCCTGACTCACACCGGTCCTTGGGAGCGCGATAGTATCAAAACAAGGACACAAGTGATCCGCGAATCGCGACCCCTGTCGCGCCAGACGGCGGGTCACCTTGTGACTGGAACCTTGCCTGCACCAGTTCCATTATGTGCATGTTGCAGCCGGTTCGGTGTGTGAAACAGGTGAACTTCTGGAAGAAGAAAGAAAATGACACTACTTTCCGCCGTTCGGGAATCCCACCCAAATTGCAAAACTGAAAAGGAACGCCATCGAAGGAAATCAGAAATTGAAATCGATTAGGAAAGAAAATTTTAAACCATTTATTGATATCGTCCACCACTTATCAACATCGAGTCAACAATTCCATTCAGACTTGGAACAAATCTCTCACATTTGTTCTCAGTCTCCACCGAATCGAAGATGCTCTTAATTAATATTAATCTTATCTAATTAACATTAATCTTATCTAATTAATATTAATCTTATCTAATTAATATTAATCTTATCTAATTAATATTAATCTTATCTAATTAATATTAATCTTACCTAATTAATATTAATCTTATCTAATTAATATTAATCTTATCTAATTAATATTAATCTTATCTAATTAATATTAATCTTATCTAATTAATATTAATCTTATCTAATTAATATTAATCTTACCTAATTAATATTAATCTTACCTAATTAATATTAATCTTATCTAATTAATATTAATCTTATCTAATTAATATTAATCTTACCTAATTAATATTAATCTTATCTAATTAATATTAATCTTAATTATTAATCTCATTAGCTCTTAATACTATCGATGTTTTTAAAGCGTTAGCGCTAAAATAACATGGTTGCATGAGTCGAAACAACGCTGATCAATTGCTGGAATGAAATCTAATCGTTTCCGTATGACCACTTTCCGAAAATGGCTCTTTTTTTGCGAATAAATGAAACTCATGTTTGCTCAAAGTTCATACTTATCTCAATGAATGCGACGGCGATGATATTATGGTACTTCAGAACCCCAGGAAAACATCCGAATTGCCCTGTACTATTGCCCTATTGCCTTATTGCCCTATTACTGTTTTCTTTACATTCATTCACTTCCTGGAAAATTCATTTTTTTTAAATGAAAGTTATAATATCCTTACTAAAAACAGGTCTCTACTAAGTTAGAGGTTAGTCTCTTCTAAAAGATGTTGAACCCAATCACTCCCCAGCGTGAGTCATTGGCACCTGACCAGGTCAACAAATTCATCTGGGACTTTTATAACAACGTGTCGGATAATTAAAGAGGAAAGAAATGAAATCAACCTAACTCTCGAATCTCTCCTGTTTCGACTCTCCTTTGATTTAAAAAAAAAAATCTTGTGAGGAACTTTTCTTGATTCCCACCATCGTCCCATTTTCAGATCCGTTCAATGGAAGGATCCAGTTTCGTCGGATTTACATAATTATTAGTACTCCATTCCATTCAGTTTTCGGCATTTTGATACATTTAGAGTCCATTGTGAGTGCAGTGAAAGGGCCCGACTTCGGAAAGCTCGAGACAGGTGGCATCAGCTTAAGCGTGTGTGAGATTCATTGTGTTGTCTGATCACATAATAAAGAAATGATGAACATGGCAAAACCAACATAATCTTGCTCGTGATTATCAGAAAATGTTCCAGGATCAATGAGAATATGTGCTCACGTACCACCCACACAATCAAACGGAATAACCTGCAACCTTTAGTGAAACGCCTTTGTGCTTTGTGGCTTTGTGGAAAGCTTGTAGAATTATTCTAAGCAAGCCAATGAAGTTCCTTCTATTTTTTTTCTGCTAATTTTTTTGGAGATGTTAAAAATCAATTGGAAGCTCATTCCTAGCAATCCATGGCTGCAACACAGAACGGTATAAATCACGGCCTACATCGGGAGTGCAGCCTTGGTTGTACCAGACGACAAGGACACGGAATGCGACCTCGGTCGAACGAGGTCTCACGGGCGATAAAATCGTTTTTCAATATGATCGCATGCAGAAACTTCCCCCCCCTCCCCCCCCCCCCCTGCACGCAGCGACACGTCCAGTGAGCCGATGCTGCCACGANAACCCCCCCCCCCCCCCCCCTGCACGCAGCGACACGTCCAGTGAGCTGATGCTGCCTCGTGGCAGCATCAACTGACTGAACGAGGAAGTTTCTGTTCCTCCTCGCATGCCTTCTCGGCGCCGCTGCCGTGAGCTTCCTCATGCTTTGCGTTTCTTTTCTCCGTGTTACATTTTCTCGTTTCGTGACGCTCATTTTGTCGCCACTCGGCATGATGATCGGAACGCAGTTTCCCAATCTCAGCAAACATGATCCCAATAAGCGCTTCTTTTCTGGATTTAATGGGAAGGAAACATTGAAAAGTTTTCGATTGAAATGAAATTTAGATTTGCGGATTCCTGCCATTTCCCGTCTCGTGTCCAATAAGTCTCGGTAATAAGTAATGAATTAAATTTTATTCTGAAAGTACTAAACTTAGTACTTTGCAGGGAACGGCTATCCCTTTCCTGCTCTGCGGAGTACTGAAATCCTCCTTTCCTTTGCCGGGAGTGGAAAAATCATTTTCTCTTCCAAGTACAAAGAATAGAGATAATGTACAGGGTGGGCCAGAAGTAAGGAAACACGTTTGAACGGCTTTCGCTTTGATATTAGATATTATTTCGTCTCTACTCCTAATACATATTTGACCCTCTTTCCAGGTTATCAGAACCATGGCTGACAGCTCTCGGTTATCAATCCCGGAAATAATTCAAATTGTAAAGTGGTACTCCATTTCCCGGAATGCTGCTGAAGTTGATCAAGAAGCATTATGGCCGAATTCCTCCAATCCGAAAAAAAAAAACATTTTGAACCTCGTTCGACGAAACTGGAAATGTCCACGATGCGACCAAGATCCGTTAGAAATTACAAGAACAAAGAAACGGGTTATCGTTGGTCTTCAAAGAAGTCGCAAAAAAGTCATCAAATCTGGCTAGGACCAGCGTTCGACGAACGATTAAGGATCTCGGATTGAAGCCCTGTCACCCTCAATTACTTCATGCATTGAGCGATGATGATCCCGATCGTCGCTCTGAATTTACCGAAATCTTCCTGAACTTGGTCGCTGAAAATCCTTCTTCGCCGGACAGAGTTGTTTTGGACTGATGAAGCCATTTTCAAACTGAATGGGCATGTTAATCGGCGCAATTGCGTTTATTATGCCGTTGAGAATCGCCATGTCGTGATCACACAAGAGTTGAATTCCCCTGGCGTTGGTGCCTGGGCTGGAATTTGGTCCAGTGGCGTCATCGGACCGTTCTTCTTTCGTGACACCGTCACTGCAGATAGCTATCTGGAAAAGCTGAGTGAAGAAATCATTCCTACCATGGCATCTAAAATAAATTTTGGGCAAATCTTTATGCAAGACGGAGCTCCGGCCCACTATGCTCATTCGCGACTTCTTGGACGAAAAGTTTCCCGGTCGGTGGATTGGGCGGCGTGGATTTGACCCCAGCTGGCTTCTTTTTATGGGGTTCAATCAAAGACAGTATTTATGCAACGAAACCTCAGACGCTTCCAGCACTCAAGGAAGCAAAAGTTACTGCTATGCAGAACTTGCCGGTGGAATTATGTGAACGTGTTTGCCGATCGGTCCCAGAAAGACTGCAGTCGTGCAAATTCATGAACACATTGAAAAATTTTTGCGAAAAGATTTTATAGATATGATTACTTCGTGAACTTATGCTTTCACACATACTGCTTTTCTATTTCTGTTGCTTTTCAGAAAAAGTCTTGTTGATGTTCAAACGTGTTTCCTTGCTTCTGGCCCACCCTGTGCGTATAGTCCAAAAATTCAGAACCAGGAGGAAGGGAATCACGAATGTGATCCGACTTTGGCAGTAATAATTTAATATGAAGCCCTTCCGGAAAGGTTGATTCCTAAACGTTGATACTTCTGAATTCGAAATCCGGCGCAACTTTTCCTAATATACGTTCATTCTCTCACACTGTTGATCCATCCCCCCTATCTTTCTTCGCATTGCTCGCGAAATTCATGCAGCATCACAGGCCACATTGAATCAGACTGAGAAGAGGCATATCGCATACGAATGAGCACGATTCGAGTTCAAGGCTCGTTGAAGCTCGATGAGGTTCATCGCCTTCCACATCCGAATGGGAGAGATAACCCAAGTGGATCCTTTCTAGACTGCCTCTCCAGATATTCAATACGCGTTTGTCAGAATTTCAATTTGTTTTCCATATTTAAAATCGGTATTGGTTGCGTAGAATGCCGAAGAATCCTGTACACAGTCTTTATGAGTAACTATATATAATGGAGGGGCTCGGCTAGGATGTGGGGAGATACGAGTATACTCGTATACTGTTCATATTTTATGATGAATCCTGACAACTGTTTCATACGCGCTTCGAGACGTAGCATTAACTAATTTATATTGGTAGGAAGGTGCTGCTCCAAGAGGTAAATGAGACTTTTTGATAACTTATGTCAAGTAGATGCGCATGCAAAGGAAAGGAAAGCCAGAGAAATTGCGGGCATGAAAATTTTTCTTCAAACAAAAAGTTTCATTTGCCAGAGGGACATTCTCGTCCGGGAGGCATCCAGGAGTCCACGCCTCCGGGATAGCTCGTCGTCTGATTCCATGGCTGAAATGGAAAATCAAAATAAAGGATTCCTCGGGGAGGCTCTAAATGCACTTTGCAAGCCATCATAATGGTAAACCTGGATTACATTAGTTCACGAGCTACACCGACGACGTAGCTCTTGAGGAATCACATGACCATCGATATCTGGCAGTAAAGCTACCCTAGTGGCATATAACACTGAAACAATGTTGATTCAATATCCCAACGTTGACTCATTGATATATGCTACTAGGGTAGTCTATTATGGAAAAGCCCCAACCGCTCATTCGATGGAACCAAATGGAAACCCTGGTTTCTTTGTATTTTGAAAGGAAGAAGACTCACGAGGAGTTCCCCCTGATTGTTGAAGCATCGCGTATAATGAGGATCGTAACGCATGAGATGTTGAAAGCCTTCCATGTCGACGCCCGACCAGTCAAACTCGTTCAGATAGTCCACCAGGGTCTGGTCCTCCGACACCATGTATTCATAGCCTCCATCCCTGTTGGAAGAGAAATCAATTTCCGGAATTGAATGTCTGAACGGGAGACGAATTGCAAAATAGGGCAGGGGAGGAAAACAGCATACGGGTCGAGCCAGACGTCAGTGATGCCGAACAGAGAGAAGATGCTCTCGAAATGTGGGGTAACTCATGCAGACAGGAAAATTCATGGCAGGGTAATACTGGAAGAAAGCCATACACATCTCTTCCGTTGTTCCGAAACCACTCACGGTCACCGAATCCCGATTCGACGAATCATAGTCGCATTCTGTATATGAAAATATACATAGTTCGAGTGATAGGTCTCGATCTGATAAAAAAAATTGCTCATTGCACAATAGGCAATTACAAAGAACTAACCCATGATGAGTTGATCTCCAGGATAAAGGGTGATGTGTTCCCGAAAGACTCGGACCTGTTGATAATCGAAGTCATAATTGTTGTCATTTTGCAGCCAGGGCAATTCCTCGCCGTTTCGGAACAGCCGAACTCGCATTCTCCTTCCCGTATTTAAGTAGTGGATTTCCGTAGAATTCTCCGAAGGTGCCATGTTTACTAATGGAGAATGGTTTGGGAATTCTCGAAGAGACTCACCGAGCAAATGAGAATGGAGAAAGCCGGAGAAGATGTGAATCCCTTCAGGTGGGAAGGCGATTTCGGTACACTTGAAGTTACAGAGGCCGACATTCATGAAATGGCTTTGTCTTCCGGGGGTTATCTGAGACAAAGACCGAGACAAAGTTCGTGATTCGCCAGGCCACAAACAGATCACGACTACGTGCTGATCATAGCGTGAGTTCAACTAAAGAAAAAAATACACAGATAACTTAACTGTTATCTGTGTATTTTTTTGTTTGAAGTTTGTTTGAACAGGAGCCCCGTTTGCCAGAGTATACGCGTAATTCAATAGTTACACTGGTTGTACAGAACTTTAACTAGGAGGTAAAAAAAAATGTAAACCATTCATAATGATCCTCATTCCCTGTAACTGCAAACACAAAAAATCTAATATTCAACAGCTATCATTATTAGTTACTCATGATGATGTAGAGCAGGGGCGTCAAACTGGCGTGTCGAATCCAGCCCCCGAGTACATTTTGTCCTGCCCACAAAATCCTCTTCGACAGCATGTTTCAGAAAATTTTTGCAAATTTCAACTTGCTATCATTAAAAAACTGGTGAGATTTGCTTCTAAGGCCACCATCCACCACTAAACCAATCCATCCGGCCCTCAGCTAAATCGAGCTTGACATCCCTGATGAATGTCTGGTACTTTTTCTTTTGTACTTTGTACTTTTCTGTACAAATTCAGCTTGTCTTTTAGGTGAGAGCTAGTGATGCAAAGGCGGACACTATCCAAGAGCGTACGAATGACTAATTACTTTTCAGAAAATGTTTCGCACTGACCACTCTCCTGAGTATACCGCAGCCAAGACAACAAGATGGGATTCAATCAAACGCAAAAGCCCCTAAAATGGAAAGAATCGATGACAGACCGATGCGGGATGGAGGCTGGAGCCGACTCCCAGGGTTGCCATCTCCAGGGGTCGAAGGACGTCCGTGTAGTAGACGGTGAGGCCGGAATCATCCTGGATGCCTGACACCCCTTCAGGATTATCGTAATGCATTTCCATCATGAAGAACATTCCGCCTTCAGGGAGAACGTATCCCACGTTTTCTGGATACGTCTCCCCCTATCCAATGGAAACAGTGGTGTGTGTATTTAAGAATATCAAAAGCAACGGCAATCACGATAAGCAGACTGTCTCACGAAACATGAGAGTCACGAAGCAATAGTAGCTAATGGAAAAGAAAAGTAAATGAATTTAAAAATCGTTGGCTTTCATACCTCACCGCCGACGGCCCACGCGATGAGGACGCTTCGACAGTGATTCCATTCCTGTGGGTGATCGGGACCGTAGCACAGGACCCCGTCATGCTCCGCCCACGAGTTGAACACGTCCACCAGCTCATCAGGGATGCTGCAGGCGTACAGGAGCAAGTGATGCACGTACTTCTCGTTCCCCGGTTTCACGTACGGCTTGTACTGGTCGCAGACGAGAATGAATCTCGGATCTGATAAGCATTTCCACAATGTTGCAAGTGGAGTGATTCTCTTAAACTCACGCCGATGATGTGGTGCGTGACGTCTACTACGGGTGTCTTTTGGATGGTGCACCAGTAAGTGGTATCCAATGTCGGAATAACCATTTCGCTGCTCACGATCCATTCCTTGATCGACGGATCATCGGGGATATCACCTGTTATAATGTCATGAGTTTTTGCATCAGATGCATTTTGATTCCCATGACAGGACATAGATAATCATGCTAATTAAAAATAAGCATTTCATTGATAAGAAAAGACTTCTACCACTATGAATTTCCAGCGGCGCCTCTGATTTGGTGCGTTACAATCAGCGCCTGATTTTGGTTTGTGATGAACAAACAATCATTGGAATCAATCAACCATTACCGGCAATCTGAAAGAAATCATCCGGCGGTATGTGGCGATTGGTACGAAACTTGCAGGCTTTTCTCTGAAACTCATGTTGGAATTCCCTTTAACCTATTTTTATAGAACATTTATGTTCCACGGGGTGGGGAGGTGATTGTTTACCTCAAAGCCAATCAGAAAGGAAGATAGAATTAGTGGATAACTGACTGAGTATTCAGCAGCGAATGAGTGTCAACAAGCACTTGTACAAACATGAAAATGCGTCAGAGTTACGCCGTCTGTATGCCATTCGACGGAACGAACTGCCAACCCACCCAAGGTTGTGACCTATTAACTACTACTAACATACTGAGTATCATCACACTGAATATTACCAAGTAATACATAAGTGTTATATAAATGTGCAAAGCATTAGTACATGATACTTTTAAGTTTACTAGGTATTTTTGAGACACCCTGTATACAGTATATCATTGGAGATTTTCGGGCTTACCTAGTGGCGGGTCGAGTAGATACAAGGATTTTGTTCCCCTATTGTCACTTCCGTGATAAAATGGATCCATTCCCTCTGGATCTGTATCCCCGTAAGCATATATCACTTTCACCGTATCTCCCTGCGTGAGAGAAAAAGAAGTGTCAAGTTCGAACACAGTAGCTCCTTAATCTGACGATGCATCCTCGAAAAATGCTTTAGGCCTTTCTCTTCTGATACGATTGAAGAGATTTGCACGAGGACATGCATGGTGCAGCTTCACTGACCGTGATGTGGAAGTCTTGTTCGAGGTCGCAGGTGTCGAATTCCCTCGTGAATCGAATGATGGTCGCTGTGTCTGTTTCCACAGCAGAAATCAGATTGTAATTGGGCACATCGTCTACTCTCGGAAGTTCATGGTCCACGGGTACGTGTCTATCCTGCGATATCACCCAAACAATCTTGCCAATCCATGACGGTTGTACTATTATAAAATATTGAGAGAACTCACATCGAAGAAGACTCGTCCATCCTTGATCCAAGCCGTGATGACGTCGGAATCTCGCATCCCTCCCGTAGGAGAGAATCCCAATCCCACCCATCCCAGTGTCTGGACGGTGTATTCAAACTCGATGACCTTGGTTTCGAGATGAGGCGTCCATGCCAAGTGCACCTTGCCCAATGGATCCAATATTGCCTCTCGTTCCCACCCACTCACATGGGGCAAGGAAATCCCTCCGATCACGAGGCAGAAGCCCAGGGTGAAACGAATCGCCTTCGATACCATTCCGTTAGCGATCGATTCAGGGAATCCCAGTGACGGAGATTCTTTTCATCTTCATGTTAGTACCGTTTATCTATGAATCTGAAGAGATACTTTAGAATTTCTGTGAGCACACAGGGCACTCCATGGATTCTCGGGTGAAGAGGCATGTTTGGAGGTAATCTCAGGTAGGCAAACTTCGTGTGACCTGTCCCAGTCGATTCCGCAATGTCTCGGTTGAGTCCACTTGCTCCCGGAATCTCCACAGCTCAGAGTCCACATGAATCACGTTTTGACTCATAGAGAATTTTATCTAAAGATAAAATAAGTTTGAATTTCGTACAATGAATTAAACACAACGGAACATGGAATCGACATTTCTTGAAGCATTAGGGAATATGCAGCCCAAGGGCACCCGGCCTTGTTTTTTCATAACCAGTCGAGGGACCTCAGCTTCGTTGCGGTCCGCTTGATAATCAATCGAAAATTCTCGACTGCCTGCCGATTGGTGTGTAAGCGTGGCCCAGTTTTCTTATCCGACTCTCCCACCACCTGTAAACCTCACCTATATTACCATTCAACGATTATGGTCAATCTGTTCAAATCAACGTCACGTGCGAGGCAGGGCGAATAAAAGCAAAAGGAATTCTCCTGGGTAAAAGGAAGAATTGCATATCCCACCACGTCCACTGAACAGGATGACCACGAATTTTCTGATGAAATTACGGAGGTGCAAAACCCAACACAACTTTTTGCTAGTTAAATAAATTGCAAGTTCCTTCATTTCCAACGCATGCCCTTCACTCTATACCAGAGGTGCACAATATACAGCCCGCGGGGCCCTTGCTCGTGGCCCACCATGATTGGCGCCTTCTCCCACATTCACGTTAGACGGTCCATTTCAACAAATGAAGGATTAGCAAGTCGTTGAGAATGAACACAATGTCTTAAAATCATTGCACCGGAATGCTCATTGTTTAGAGGTAGAAATCCATCTTCAGAAGCTGAAGAGAGCACGGGAGCGGAGAAAAAACTTTTTTTCGCTCAGGTGATGCAAAAAAGGAATTGTGAAATAAGTTATCAGATGCAAGAACCCGCATATCCATCCATTAGCTCTTAAGATCTTCATACCTGCCCGAACTCTTTTCGACTGAGACACTTGAACGGGAAAATACAGTGTAGATGAACCGGGATCGTTAGGAACGAAAGTGAAAAAACTGCGAGTGGTGACTGAAAAAGGAGTTTTCATGATAGCTCCGATAGTGTGTGGGGCCTCCCCTATAGCACGAAGCGCTGCACCCTTCCAGGTGCGGCCGCCATCTCACTGAAGTCGCGCGAGCAAGTACCTGTAGTTCATAGCAGACACATGGAGAGGGGGAGGAGCAAAAGAGGCAACTTGCCTCGGGCTATATGCCTGGGGACATCCACGCTGGGACCCAACCACTGAGCTAAGAAATAGAACTGGAGATGGCGCGGCCATAGGAGTAGCATAGGAAAACGGGTGCATTTTGAAGCCATATTGGTTGGGTTTTGGCTAAAGCGGGCCTGCGGTGAGCATCGGCCGAGTAATGGAGCAGGTACCGCGGGAACACTGGAGCAGCACTTCTGAATACGGAAGCATGCCCTGCCAACACCCGCCAACACCTCTACCATGCACCTTGTGGTCGCCCTTCGTTTCCTTTAGCCTGTTTACCTTTGAGCGTTCACTCGAAGTTCTTTTGACTTTATGCCTTAGACTTGCTGTAAAATATGTCGACTGTGATGATGCAAGGGCGGCGTAACGTTATCGCCTTCGTAGGCCCAGCAATCTCAGCAAAGGCAGTCCTGGAACTTGGAGACCCACTCGAGAAATAGGAGACTCGCCCACATG